>JADDOH010013781.1:0-29691 GCA_016648135.1 Agrypnia vestita
TTTATTTTCAGTATTTTGTATGTACAATAGATACATACATATTTTTTGTACGCAACGTTACATTAAATCCCAGTATACCTCACATTTTTTTATTCCTATATTTATCTGTTATGTGACTAAAACCTATTTCCGAAAATCGAGCACATCATTATCTTTTTTATCTCTAACGCTTTTGAATTCCTAAAAATTGAACTAATTTGCTGACCGCTAGATGGATTCGACCCCGGGTCTGTATTGTCAAAACGGGCGGCAGTCAATATGTATAAATATTTATTTTAGTGCATGTATGAACAACGAGCTTAATAATAGATGCATTGCTTTTTACATTCGGACAGATTGTAAAATTGAATTATAAGTAGATTTTATTCAGAATTCCTCAGCGTCTTCAAACCAATTGAAACCTGGGTTTGAGAACATAGGGCGATGTAATTCGAACTGATAGAATTTTTACAAATGTCCAACAACCTAACCACAAAAATCCAGCATTACCTATACCTAAAATACTAAATTGTGGCACTTACTCATAATATAATAATAATAATCTGTTCATAATAAACTTCTAATGTGTCTACTTCTCTTCTTCTTCTTTGGATCGAAGAGGAACGAAAGTAGACTGAATGCAGTGGAGATGTGATCCCTTAGACGTAGGTATATGTGGCACATCTATTTATGATAGAGTCAAGAATGAAGATATTAGGAATGAATGTAAAGCTGATCTTAGCATAAATAATAGAATTAAAGAAGCGTCACTCCAATGACTAGGGCGTGTTAAGCGAATGAAGTAGGAAAAAATGTTAAGAAAGATATATAACTCGACGCCAGAAACAGAGGGCGACATCGGAAGACGTGGCATAATCAGATTAACCAGATACTGGAAGATGCTCTTTTTAGAAGCCTCAACAATCATCGAGTTTGCATGCGAAGATGTATGAATTTGCTGAGGCGAGAGTTGTGTCAGGACAGAAGAATGTGGCGCTCTATCCTCTCTGCCTACCCCCACGTAAGTAATTTATAATATAACAATTAAGTTGTAAAGATTGTTACTATTTTTACATAGGAAAAAGATCAAGTGGAATTATGGTCAAGAGCTTTTGAGATATCTAATAACAATAATAGTCATTCGGAATTTGCAAACCATCTAAGAGAATCTATTCACACTTTCGATTTAAAGACCGGTTTCAAAATTTTACACAGCAATACTCGGGCTTTGCATTTGGATAATCTAGAAATATTAGAAATTAGGAAAAGTGTTAATAAAAACTTGTTGTTATTACACTGTTTCCGTTGTTATTATATTGTACTTACGTAATTTGTAACCACGCCCCCTCTAACCCCATCCCAGTATTTCTAATCTGTCTAAACTTGAACGTTAATTGAAAGAACATTAATTGTCCGGAAGAAGGGAGCATCGCTCCCGAAACATGTTGATTTTTTACAACAAAATAAGTGTGATTAAAACAAAGTTTTAATTATTTTAATAAAATAAATATTATGTAGTAACACGTAAGAAAACGGATTCAATACAGAATAACATAATAATTTATCGAAAAAGTTATGTTAATTTTATTTAGAGAATAAAACTAGACACTTAGGCAAAAATAATAAAGGATCTAGACTTTCCCACTTTTATACAAAACATTGTATTTTATATATTAATTAGTATACCTATTTCACTCAAAAAACTGTGTACCTGTAACTGTTTTTGTGTACCTGTGGGTAGGTTTGTACCTATAGTGTTTGTGTATCTACAGTATCTATATGTTTATTAATAATGTCATATCTACAAATTGAAATGTCTCTTATTATTCAAATATTATTTACACCATCATTTATTTCAATAAATATGTATATTATAAATATCTTAATTCATTAGAATATGCATTTTTAAATAATCTTTCGATGTAATCAAAAACGCTAGAACACCGTACACATTACGAATTACATTTAATACCACAACATTTGACCGTATTTAAACGTTTTATCCGGTCGGCAAATGCAGCAAACTTGACACAGTTTTAAGATTTCTACTATGCATCTCGTGATGCATTCTGTTATGAAGGACATTGCAGTTATTGGATTCTTCTGTTCTCCGCGATTTTCGTCCACTGTCCACAAATAAACCTTCATTTAATGTTATTATCTTGTTTACGTAAGCGGTTTTGCATTGCAACGTCGTTTACCCCTCCTCCTTCCACACAGACTCTTGGCACCGAACGCTGCAGTGACATGTAAGTTTGCTGTAATATATTTGATAGATTATTGGATTAAAAGAAAAACATACATATTTATTACATTTTTTAAATTTTATGCACACGTCATTGATAAAAAGAAAAAGCCCTTTTATTGACAGTATTCATCCTCACATGTCAATATTATTGATCAATAATACATACACAGAAAGCGAGTGTTACCATAAAATCCCTCCTCTATCATATCGAAGATGCATACAAGATCTGTGTTATCTTTATAAAATCTTGAATAACTTGGTTGACTCACCCTATTTACTAGAGCAAATAGGTTTAAGTTGTCCTACATACTCAATGCGTTCAAATAATTTATTTTATGCAAACTTTGGTAGGACTAACTACTTAAAAAACTGCTTTGTAACTCGTTCCACCTCAAAATACAATCTGTTAAATTCTACAAATAATCTAGACATTTTTATTGACAATTTGCTTTTATTTAAAATGAAACTCCATAATCTCATTTATGACTATTGATTTGATACTTCTTTAATTGAATCCCATTCCCTCCCTCTCCCCATCCCTCCCATCTTATGCATTATCATAATTTAAATCTTTGAAATATTTATTATATATCACATATTCTTTATCATTGTTTTTTATTTAGTTTTTTTTTACCAGCTTCGAGGAAACTTTACTGGCCATACTCACGAATATTTTTTTTGATATTATATAAAAAAAATTAAATTTTACTTTATGTTTCCCAAATAAAATAAAATAAAATATTGATAGTGTGCGGGGGGCTTTATACAGGTCTGTAAAATTTCAATATTCAACAATAAACAACGACACATTATTGAGAGTGGATTAACATAATATATGAAAAAAAATTAATGAACAGATACAACATAAATATCGCTCGTTTCAAAAACTCGACTTAATTGATTTTAACAGACTAATCACCCCTATTCTCCGGATAACATCATCGTTTTTATTTTCTAAGGCAAAATAGAAAGGGTTTCTTTGAGAAATATCAAGCCACTGTCAAGTTTTATCATGTCTAAATTGACGAAATACACAGTGTTACTTAATACCGGTCAAGACATGTTTGTAAAGATAACGCAAACCAAAAATATATTCGATTGTATGCTTGAATTTTATTGGAATGGTGTACAGTAGCCGGCAAACATCTTGAAATTCTACGGCGTAGTGGGGGGAAGTTTGCGCATCTACCTTTCCACCAAAGAGACCCAAATTTCATCTTCTGCGCATTCCCCCACCACGTCAAAGAATTTCAAGAAGTAAGTAATAACAGTTGCCGGCAACTGTATCATTCATGTTCAAATTTCATTTAATTGGTTGAGTCAAGAGTATACAGCATTCTCAAGATTCGGAATAGTTTTAACCAATTTACTTGCATTTTGAAACTGAAATATTTCAATTATGTCTATGTCTATATACGTCACGTCACTTCATCACGTCGTTGATGGTAAATTAAACTTGATATTTGTGTTTATAGAATGCTAGATTTCGAGCAATTGTAAATTATTGTGACAATAATCTTAATTAGAACTCTACATTTTATTGGCTCGGTCGAAGAATATGCTGAAGTATTTGTTTGATGGTAGAATTTCTTCTGGATCATTCCTACACGTCGATTTTCATCGAATTTTCAATTTATGCCTACATTCCAATTGGTTATCGCCTCAACCCCATCCGTATTTGAAAACTGATATATATGAATGTTTCAGTATTAATACATTCGGATCTATTATTTTAATTACAGCGTTACCAATATATTATACATTATTGTATTATTTTTTTCTTGAACCCTTTATATAACACTGTAACCCGTCAAAAATGACGGAACATTGGTTCTTTGCTAAGCCCTGGTATATATTTATAGTGTCTTTTTGACGCTCCACGGAAAGGCGGCCATAGCATTGAGCAGTCGGTTCAAGTTTGCTGGCCCGGGGTTCAAGTCCCGTCTCCGGCCGTGTAATTTCGTTTTTTAAGCCGTGAATTCGAACGAAATTACTGACGGTACACGAAGTTACGGGGAAAGACAGACAGACGGACAGACAACGACATCATTATTTTTGATAAGATAGGTATTCTGTATTCATAATCGAATGTACTATGGTGCGTACAAATTACTTAGGGCCGGCTGTATCTACTTGGATTGTAAAAAACGGGTTGTTTGATTGGTGAAAAACGCAAATATCGAGAGTTTAAACCAAAGATTACTGTATACTACCTATATACCAAGTTGATACGACCGGCCCCCACTGTATTACTTATTTTAATGTGAGTATAAATAACCTTTTTTTCTTTCATTATTGTTCATTTTCAATTAAAACATGAGCACTTGATGAAAAATATTTTTAAAAAACTATTTGGTAATATGTACTCTAATGTCACTCTAGGACCATCTATCAGGGTTAGTAATGACCTATTAACGGTCTATTCATTAAAAAATAAAAATATTAAATAATGTGAATTTTTGGCTTTGCATAATTCTTTACTTTGATGGTGCCTACTGTAATGAAATATAATTAATATCTGTATGATGTACCAGTGTTGTAGTTTTTATAAATAAATAAAAAAATTGTAGCTAGTTGGTTGGTAATGTTGATCATAATGCTCATCTGCTGATCAGGTGATCGGAGGTTCATATTAGTCCTATTTTCATAGCACAAGCGTTCTTCATCCTAGTTTGAAAATACAACAACTTATTATTGATGCGACACATATTCCGTATTGTATCAATTTTTTTGGCGTCTCTATTTAAAAAATCAATAAATTATTTCATAACTTGCGAACATTATCTTTATAATACTTATATCAAATTCTCCTTCAAAAACAGCGCTCTGCTTTTGATTGTTTTCTTGTTAATTTACCATAAATATTATTTATAAACAAACATTTGATAGAGTTACGTCAAACCATAAACATTCGAGAATTCGAAACCAATAGACGCTTCGAGTAGTGTCCAGTCAGATAAAAGCATTGAAGAATTATAACCTATGAACTTTTGTTCAGTTGCACAATAGCAAGTAGATTTTAGAACGATATGAAACCTAAATTGGTGGGGTAGTTTTTGAATTGTAGGCAGTATATATATTTGACGGGATAGTGAATCATAAAGGGTAGTTAGTATATTT
Organism: Agrypnia vestita; assembly: GCA_016648135.1. Lineage (NCBI taxonomy): Eukaryota > Metazoa > Arthropoda > Insecta > Trichoptera > Phryganeidae > Agrypnia > Agrypnia vestita. The sequence continues at coordinate 5,348 of JADDOH010013781.1, forward strand.
GGACGGGAGGACAGTGGATTTAGAAAGAATTTTTAATCAGGCTGTCGAATGGGTGTTTATAAATTAGAAAGACTAATGACAATTGAGAGAGATAGAATTTGCGAAGAAGAAGAAAAGCGAATTTAAATCGCAAAATAGCGGCACCCGTGTTACACTGAAATCTCTTGTTTTATTTCTTATTTGGCGTTAAAAAATATTGTATAACTAGTCACCCGACAGCAATAACTGGTTCTACATTCCTAATAATAATACAAAAACTAACCTACTAAAGATTACGCTCTTTCTCCGTAAAAAGAGTTACAACACCACACTCTTCTATCCTGGCACACCACTTTTGCTTCAACCACATTCAAACACGCTTTTCGTGCATGATGTTGAAGCTTTTAACAGGGTCATCCTCCAAAATTTGCTTTTTCTTGTCTTGCCTGGTTGTTCGTGGACGCCCTATGTTCCTGCTCCCTTCAACACTAATAATAATAATAATAATAAAACTTTATTAATACAATAGGGGCGTGATTACGTCTTGATTGAGGCCATGTAAGATATGGATCCAAAGGGTCCGCGATCTACAAATCTTTTGTATTTGCAAGAATCGATTGTTTTCCCAATATTATCAACCAATAACTGTTTAAAAACACAAAATGTTTCTTACGCACACATTAAAATACTATTTCTCACATGTACAACAAAAACTTCATCGATATAACGTACTTTTCGGGCCACTTCAAACACTTTTTTTTTACTCTGAAAATTCAACCAAAATTTAAGATGCGTCTTATGCTTCGAAGTGCGTCTTATAGTCCGATTTTTTATTTATGATACTTTGCAAATCTGTGATTTTTATAAAATTAATTAAGAAAGATTCCTAAGAAAATAAATCGAGGATTCCTATAAATCAAATTACGGATTTTAAAATACATATATTTTTAAAATGAATCCAGGTATGGTATTCCCATGGGAAATGTGAATACTATTATATTTAGAGTGTGACAGTGTGCTGTATTATTGGTTTAGTATGGTTCACTAAAATATGACTATAATTTAAATTACGCGTATTTTGGTCTGGTGCGATGTACAAAAGAGATAATTCCGGTTGACTGGAATCGTTTTAAAATGATAAACGTGTTTCTAAAACCCTTTGACCTCGTGCGAGCCAAGGATGTTTTTAAATAAAACAAAACATGTTTCGTGTATACAGGGTACCTACCTACGCACGCTATTTTTTTCACACACTAATCTTAGTCTTTGTGTTGTGTTTCTGAGTAATACCACGATTGGGTTTCGTAATTTTTTGTTTGTATCGCCAACCATTTCTTGCTTGATTCGAAGCTTTCAATTATCTATATTGCATTAGTTCCGTGCGCGCTCTCTGCACTAGTGAAGGTCCAACGCTCAAAGCAACCATTTTCGATCAGGAAATGCTTAAGAAATTGAAATTTACTGAATGAATGTGCCGTGCTTGCCTCTCTATATTATTACGTAACATAAATATATACGAGTATATGTATAGGAGGTTAATTTACCTTACTCTCTTAACAATCAACTTTTGACCGAGAAATATGAAATTGAATGTCTTGAGATTATTTGGATTCTATATCACCAATATATAAGTATCACCAACAAAGAAAAGAAAATGTTGGGTATCATCTTATGGGTATGTTAATAATAAGATAATGTTATTACTAAGAAAGCACTGAATTTTTAATATATCCCATCTATCTTCGAATATGCCTCCCTAATAAGCAGTCCAAGATATAGCATTAATTTTGAATATAAAAATACAGATTCCTGAAATATCCATACTTCCGTAGATGTCGAATAGATGATATCATCTATTCTGTTTTAAATTCCACCTTACACATTCGAAGATACACAGGGGACGTCGTTGTCTGATATAAAATAGCCATTTCAAAAGTAGCTTTGTATAAATAACTTAAATAATAATAAAAATATAAATAACGTTATAAACATGTTGACATTTTCAATAAGTAAGTGTTGAAAACAAAGTACATATGTTTATTAATTACATTAATTTTGTAGTCGGACATAATTATTAACTTCGAAAACTAAGAAAGGCTGTATTAACCATATTGTTTTTAACATCTATCGTTTTCGATGCCACTGCATCTTCGTGAGGACGGACGCACAATAACTTCCATAAATTGAGTTTGTGAAGAACTCAAATTAAAGGTGGGAGTGTGACCTGGGGTGGAATTTGACAGGGAGATATTGAAATGGGGAATATATTAAAAAATGGGTTATTCGTTAAAATTAAATGGCTATAAATTATAGAAGATTTAATGTTGAGGTACTTATTGACCTAACGCCTTTATTATTTAAATGTACAATTTCAATGCCGTTTTCTTTTTTAAAAATGTGGTCTGCTTCCAATAGATGGTTTGTGAATTAGCATAATTATACAAAAGTAGACTGCCTAGATTTACTCACAGGAATATCTGTTCTTTATGTAGTGCCATTTACATCAATCAGAACCAAACTTTTAGTCTTGCACGTTGCAACACAAATTCCAAACAGAACTCATTTTTTTATAGAGCCTCCTTGCATTTCAACACACAGGGAGCTTCATTTGTTATTATTCTTGTAATTGTTATTATTATTATTATTATTACACAGATTTTAATTCCCATTGCATCTTCCCTCCACTTCTCCCCTCTATTTCCTCTGGAATTATTCAACAAGCGAGATGATATTGAAATTTTAAGATGCAACGAAATGCACGCGCATCGAATTTTTAAAACCACGAAGTCGCGGCTCACCAATCAAAATGATTTAGCCAATAGAAATTATTTTAAGTGATGACATCGAGTTGTTTGAAAATATAAAAATTGCATATACTCTGGGCGCTGTTTTTGTCCACCGGTTTAGAGACTAACACGTCTCTTCGTCAGGACAACCACTATACTAGCATTTAAATATCACTATACTACACAGTATTGTATTATTTATACACTAACACCTTCACAAAATACTCTTCATAGGCGTGTTACTCTAACTAAAGACTAATATGCTGTTATTTTTGTTTGTTTTTTTTTATTTGTTGATATAGTTTTCACAATATAATTGTCATCAAATTTATAATGTGTTATTGTGATTGAATTACTTATGTGCTTACTGTTTCATTTTCTCTTTTTTTACACTAAGCAAAATACAATTCGGTGCGTGTGTAGTGTATTCAATGTGTATTTTGAAAACTGTCATTGATGGGAATTCTAGTTTCTGTTAGTGTACAGCACATGGGTGTTTACGTAATGCCAAAGAATATAACTTCTTACGCGCGTACACGCACCCATCATTTTCACTTATCTCTATATTTCTACTAGTCCATCGCGATTTAGAGAAATTGTGTAATTTGATTGAAATTTTTACTGTTTCTTATTTAACAGCATATGTTACAGTTGAGGGCACACTAAGCGAAGACTTCTAAATTAGGCGTGGTGTAAGACAAGGATGCTGCTATTTAATCTGTAGGTACTCCGAGTCAATATTTAAGGAAGCCCTAGGTGGACTGGGTGATACTGCTGTAGGGATATAGGTAAATAGAAAAACATTAAATAATATTGGATTTGCGGACGATGCAGTACTATTTGCAAACAATGCCCAAGACCTTCAAACACCAGTAAAAAACGTGAACGAAGCAAGTAACAAGAATGGTCTGAAGATGAACACTAGCAAAACATAATTGATAATAGCGTCAAAAAGATCACTTCCAACGCCAAATATAACCAAAAAAATGAACCAATAGATAGAGTCACGCAATTCATGTATTTAGGTGCATGGGTGAATAAGAACTGGGATCAATCTCAAGAAATATTTATACCTAAAAGCTCGAATAGAGATGGCAAGAAGTGCGTTTCTCAGAATGAGACCCACAATTTAGAATACACATTGTTCGGTGTTATATTTATATCATTCTCTTATACAGGGTGGAGGCAGGACAATTAACCAAGAACTAATCCGCATATGGATCTATAGACGCGTATTGAAAGTTTCCTGGGTGGATAGAGTGACGAATGATGAAGTCCTCCGGCGCATGGAAAAAGGCCGAAAACTACTGCGAACTATGAAGACAAGAAATCTCAGACACAGACAAAGAAGACTCATACATATCTCTTGTCCGGAGCCAATTAGAATATTGCTCATCAGTTTGGTCTCCATATTATAATGGGCATATAGACAGTATTGAGCGTGTCCAACGCAAATTTCTCAAATACATTAACTTAAGTTAAGCATACCAACACAAAACATAGAATACAATTACATATTGAAGAGACTAAAATTACTCACATTATATGATAGAAGAAAAATTTATGATATAGTTCTTCTTAACAAAATTGTAAATAATATGTTGGACAGCCCTGACCTTATAGCATGTATCGATTATAATATCCCTTCCACACATAGAACTCGACAAATTGTCACATTCCATCGCAACAATTGCAATACTAATTATCAATCAAATTCTGTGATACACAGAATATTGGGGACTGGTAATGAATATGGTTGTATGATTGACATTTTCGTCGACAGTCTGGAGAAAGTAAAGTACACTTAAAGAGGCAATACTGCTTCGTTACTGACTTCAACTGTTAATATGTAATGGTGGGTAATATATATTTTTCATACACATTGCTGCTTTGTACTTTATATTTTTTATTTCTATACTCATGTTTTGGTGCTATTCCTGATACTTTTTATATTTTGCTACTTATAACTAATATTGTTTAATGTATGTTCTTTTTAATTTTATGATATATTTTTCATGTAAAAGCCTATACGCATTGCTGCTCGTTACTCTATATTTTTAATTTTTATACTCATGTTTTGGTGCTATTCCTGATACTTTTTATATTTTGATACTTATAACTAATATTGTTTAATGTATGTTCTTTTTAATTTTATGTTATATTTTTTAGGTAAAAGCCTATACACATTGCCGCTCTTTACTTTATATTTTTAACTTTTATACTCATGTTTTGGTGCTATACAGATATTGTTTAATGTATGTGCTTTTTGAAATTTATTTTATATTCTTTATGTAAAAGCCTAATGGGCGTAAACAAATAAATAAATAAATAAATATTTTGAGGAGACCAAAATATAGTCTAAGCCAACTCATCCAGGGGAAAATAAGTGGTAAAAGAAGCGTAGGAAAACGCCGCATCTCATGGCTGCGTAACTTGAGGGAGTGGTGCAAGTGTAGGACGACTGAATTCTTCTGTGCGGCGGTAAATAAAATCGTAATTGCCAGAATGATCGCCGACTTCCGATAGGAGATTGCACCACAAGGAGATCTTAATATTAATAAGGTGGTCGATTTCTGGAATAAAATGAAATAAAATACAAACTGGGTACCTACTCACTTATGAGTGCCACAATACATCCGTCATGGTCTACCTTCCGCACTTGCAACGGAACTAACTGGCCATGTCAAACGGTTCAGAGCGCGAGCTCGCCACGAAACTGTTACGACACAGTTTTTTATGTATTTTTTATGTCTTGAATACGTTACATTTTTTAATGTGTGTTGTTGGCTTCAAACTAAACAAATGATTGTAAATCAACGGGCTTAAGGTTAAAGTAAACATTAAGTGTACAAACTTAATTTAAATTAAATTTTTATTAAAATGTTGTACTTCACACAAAGTATTTGAGTTATTTGTCACTACCATAGTTTTGAGATGGGCAGGCCCTCTAGTCATCAGGCAACTACCTATAATTAATAACTAATTTAAATATAGAATTATTTCAATCTGTTCGGGTAGGTCAAAATTGTTACATTACTGTCTACACAAATATGAAAAATTCATTCGCTTCAACAAATGTCAAATAAAATTAAAAAAACTAATTTTAATTTCTGCAAGGTTTTTATCTTTTATCATCTTATTTAACTTGTATTGAAGCGAATGAATTTTGCATCTGCGATATAAGTTTTTTTTCAATATTTCTGATTTATTTTTTGCAGAAAGTTGAACAATCATTACAGTTACTTATATCGATTATGAGAAATTGATTTGCTTTAATACAAGTCGAATAAAATGATAAAAACCTTGTAAAAAAAATTATTTTTCAAAAATTTACTATGATTTTATCATTTTCTTTTAGTTGTATCGAAGCGAACGGATTTTTCTTAATCGATATAAGTTACTGTGATGATAGTTCAACTTTTTACAAAAAATAAGTCGCAAATATTGGAAAACTTTGATATTGCATATCTTCATAACTATTGATGGTCATGGTTGCTTAAACCTTTTCGACTCATAATTAAGGCAGAAATCTACCTGTAAAGTATTGTATTACACTCTATACATACCTATACATCATGAAAGATCAGAATTATCGGTGGGAGTGAAATCTTTAGTTGATATTTTTTGGGAGTACGTACATCACTGATAGGAACCTCCATTGAAGAAATTATTAACGGTTATCTGGCCAATATATTTCCATATTTTCTCGCGGCTGGTTCGGCGGGAGAAACCAGAAGTGGCCAGGTATTGTTACAAGATGGCGGGCTTCCCGGCCGGAGATCACGAGCGGGCGCCCGCCGCCATTGCGCAAGGTGCAGCTCGGAGCTGGTGCCGGAAAGCGGTTTGGTCGCCCAGTTGACATTCGGTTAACGGTAGGAATAATATCAACTCTTGAGCTTTATCCTAAATCACAATGAAACCATCCTAATTTTCGAACAACTGGTTCGCTGTTTTCCACGATTTTAAGTAGGTACATAGATTTTTTTTTTTTATTAGACAGTAACAGGATAATAGGTATATGATACTCTGATAACAAACATTATAGTGAAGACTATGCCCATTATCCCAATTACAAGTGTCTTCGGCACGCTCTAGTAACAAATATTTTTGCAATTAATTATAATTATATTAATATATTATGAATGAATGTTCATAGTTTTTATAATGTATAAAATAATACTCGTACTTAATGCGATCGTCTGGCAAAGTGAGCAAATTTCACAATGTTTTCTCATATCTTCTCGTTTTATATCACATTTTTGTATGAAATATACATATTAAAATTGCTTTATCAGGTTCCATATATTTTAAATACGGATTTCTTGTTCAAATGCCGCAATTTAAATTATTTAATAATTTTGAACAATTGGAAAATGTGGAAAAATAATATTATCCTGTCTTATTTTGAACAGTTGAATGGTAATTCGAATCTTTAAATCTCGCGATTGAAACGATGTGGGGAGCTGAAAATAGTCGTGTTGAACTAGAAATTTTAAACAGAACAAGCTGTGTAAATATCACGGCGCCAAAGCGCCCTGTTTTTAGAGTTTTTGAGAGCTGCTTAATTTTCGCTTTGTAATTAAGATATTTTGTTTATAAATTATTAGGATCATTGGCGAATGCTTCGCTCGAGTACAGGTAGTGAATACCTACGTGCTTCACAGTCGTGACGGAAAAGTAGGTACCAGGAGTCGAGAAGTAGTCACATGTCGACTGGGCCCGCTCCCGGCGAGTGGGGGTAACGGTTCACGGCCGGCCGCGGCAAGAAAGGGAAAGTCGCGCCGCCGCGCCGCGGAACAAAGCGCGAGATAATAATGCACTTTTTATACACATTGCTGTGAACTCGCGATTGCGACTCGATTTCGGGGAGAGATGCGCTTCCAACGGGACGTCGAAGTCCCGGGGCCGCTAACAGGCGGAAGCGGAATGCGGGGCGGTCAGTGCACGCGGCGGCGCGGTACGCACTTCAAAATTACTCCGAAAGTATGACGCTTCGCCAGGGTTCATAAATTTCGACAATGCAGTCGCATGAGTTGTTATGGAGTTATTCAATATTAAGGTTTGCATTTTTTTTCAATATTTCTGACTTATTTTTAACCAAACGTTTAACTAACGTTACAGTAACTTAAATTGGTTACGAAAAATTCATTAGTTTCAATGCAAGTTAAATAAAATCAAAGAAACTCTGCAGAATTTCCATTTGGAATGTTTTCCAATTGGAATTGGAAGGTTTTTAGTAATTTATTTGTATTAAAGGGAAATAATTTTTCATATTCGTTATAAGTTACTGTAATGATAGTCCAACATTTTGCAAAAAATAAGTCAGAAACATTGAAATAAAAATACAACCTTTAATGTCGCATATCTTCGTTATTATTGGTCACGGTTTCTTGAACTTTTCATTTTTTAAATTTTCGACTTATAATAAAGTACCTGTAAATGGACTAGTTATATTACACCCTGAATATCCCAATTATAATAATTTTGTTGTCTGTCTGTCCCCGTAACTTCGTGTAATTTCGAGAACATTCGAATTCACGGCTAAAAAAAAACAAATTAAACGGCCGGAGATGGGGCTTGAATCCCAGATTAGGGAACTCGAACGCGGAGACCTATGTATAGTGAGACCATGTAAAAGTACTGTCATTTTTTATGGGTTACAGCTATATCGATAATTAAAACTAGTAAGTAAATAAAGTAAGTAACCAGTAATAAATATTTTATATTTTTCCCATCACCCCTAGAGATGATGTTAATATGAAATAAATTAATGGAAAAGTATTCGGCTTTAATGGTCATAATTTCCAGTCCATATATCATGTGTGAAAATTAATTTTATTTTTAAAACGCTTTTATCCAAGGTTTGTTTTTAATTAAATTAATAGGTTACTTTTTCATTATTTCATTGATATTTTAACATTTTTTTGCGAAAAGCCGTAATGACCAATTCGTAAATTTTTTAATGTTCGCTTTCGAAAGACCTACTCTACTATCATGTACACAGACCTTCGGCATTATTCTGTTATATAGAGATTTTATTTTGTCTGAAATAAAGTGTCTAATAGGACATTATCGATTACAACATATTTTAAAAATCCTGTCATTTAAAATGCTTATCAAATGTATGCAAAGTACGTGGATAACTAAAATTTACCTATCCGTTAGTTATTGTTCTTTACGTAGGGAGTGGTCGTACATAGAATTGAATATACCTATGTTTTGAACAAACGTGTACCCGGTAAAGTTACATCTCAGTCACAGAAGAGGAACTTCACAAAAATAGACCAGACTGGGTAAATTTTTTCAAAAATTTTCTATTGAAATAATAGTTTAATATATATCAATAAAAGGGTCGTAAAAAAAATAATAAATCACCTCCGTGTACAGAATCACCCTAAATTGTATTCTCCCAGGGTGGTGTAAACCTTTAAATCCACATACAATATTTACACAATAAAATATACTATTGTTTAAAAAGTGACACTCCATTTATCTATTTCAAATTATATCTTAATCTGGATACATTTTAAATGCTGCAAATTATGATTTATTCTTTAAAAATGGTGAATGAAACAACTGCCGAATAAATTTATCTAGCTGATAATTATTTGTCCGTTTATCCATAGATTATGAAACCGCCTTGAAAGTACCTAATAATTTAATCAGAATTTTTTTACATACTTTGTAACCAAAAATTATCTTATATCCTCACACTTTGCTTATATCATTAACAATGTGGGAACTGGAATGCTCGTAATTGGCATACTTAACTATTTTTATTGTCATATTGCTTATCTCGCATACCACACTTTTATCAAAATCAAGTTTTTTTGTGTATTTTTCTTTAAAATGTGTGGACATGTAAATCTGGCAAAAGCTTGTGTATCTTAAAATCAATTATTTTTGTCTCTTATTACATTAAAGCACTTCCTCGTATTCTATTTATTGTAAAGAATCTAGGTATTATGCAGTATTTTGTCTCCCTTGTAAAATCTGTATTAAGTGGCTAACGAGGAATTATTTTAGCATGAGCGATATGTATGTTAATTATAAGATTTTGTCAACTTTCCCAAAGATAAATAATTAGATAAATAAAGCATCGAAATAATACAAAATTAAAGACGTATTGGCAGGAAAAAACGATTTAAAAGGCATCGCAAAACATTTCGTAACTTTCATGGAATCTGTGGAATTCATCTGTTGAAAATTTTCGCTTTTGTGAAAAGTCTTTAGTTTTGTTGTTCTAATTTATATTCCTTCACTAGTTCAATTGTTTAATTAAATGGCTCACGCCACAACAAGTTCCTCTACTTTTTTGCAACCACATCTTAGACACGATTGTGCTGTAGTTCCGCTAAAGGATTCCTCACAAGTGCAAATACTGGGCCACAAACATGCTCTGTTTACTTTAGTTGTATAATATGTGGGTTGCGGAGTTACTAAGCACGCAAAATACGGAGATTCAATTTAACTAGCAGGAGGGAAATACAGTCAAATCTCACCATATAGCAAAATATACTTGAGCGTATTTTTTTCGTTATTCTGATATTTGGTCAAATTGAATATGGAAGAAAAAATACAATGTATTCCGAACTATTATAAACAACAGTACACTACTCTGTTGATGTCACCCCAACGTTCAAAAGTAGAGAAACATCAAGAAAATGAGAAACTGTCAAATGTCTATATTTGTATAAACATGTCATATAAATTTGTCATGTAACAAGATGAAGATAAATTATGACGAAAATATTGGCTTTCATTCAATAGTTGAACTCTTTGGATCAATAAATATGTATGAAATAAACTAATTTATACAAACTCTTAAAATAATATTATTACGTATTTATGTAATATAAATTCACCAAAAATTAAAATTTTAGACAAAACTTCACATTGTAATGACTGGTTTGCGTGATGATAGAAATGTGGATTCTCGTAGACATCTTTTCATTTAAGAAAGACAATCGAATTAGTATGTGTAAGCCATGCGTACGACGCATATTGTTTTGTAGTGTTGGTGTTTATACCCGTAAACACCAACACAATGAAACAATGTGCTTCGTACGCACGGCTTACACATGCTGATTCGATTTTCTTTCTGAATTGTTGCCGCATCTTATTATAAAGAAATAAATTTTGACCCGTCTGGGTCTCAACCGGCTTCCGAGTTTTAATCTTCTTCTTCTTCTTCGAATTCTGTTCCGCGCCCACAAATTTGTTGTACAAATATCAATAAAGAGTTGACTTGCTATGAAAAATATGACTAAATAGCTGGTCCAGAACGAGGCTCGAACTCCCGACCAACTAAGCAAGTGTCTCACCACTAGAACAAAATGCAAATCTATTGTTATTAGGATAAAGGTGCATGCTTTCAGCGAATTAATATTTCAGTATAAACAAAAAATAACAGTGTTAAAAAAGTAAGAAAAATGTCAACTAGTTTTTTATGACTCAAACTGCTAATATGAATAAAACACGTGACCTTGTTGTTAATGTTGCGTTAGTCTAACCATATAAATAAAATTAAAACCGTGTCGTGTAATATAATACTAAAACATCATTATATTACTAATTTTTATCGCCTTTTTTATGCACATTTTGAGAGAAAAATAAATTATAATGACGGATTGCCGATAAAAAATAATTTATTTACAAGTTTTTATTTCTCGTATATAAAAAAACGCAAATCTCGCATCTTCACTTACTTTGATTTGATTAACATTTCAGAATATACATTTTTTTTATAGTACGACTTAATTATAATTAATCCTTGAATAATTTCAATCCTTTGTAGGATAATAATAAGGAATAATTCATTACCTTGCTTATATTATGCGTCAACAACAATTTTTCCACGCAGAAATTATATCGGACTGAAGTTTAAATTAACCCAACTCGTTTATAAAATGCTGCACACGAATTAGTGCAAATTGCAATTGCTAAGACAAATGCAGGAGAACTCTTTAGTATGATGTTTATTAGTAAAACTGATGAAAATTTGACGCCACACTAACCGGACACTATTCTAGAACTTGTTCGGTTATCGTAGCAACATGTTGGCCATAATTATTTTGTGTGCTGTCGTTCGAAATATTTGACTGTGGACTTTATATGGAAATTATACTACAATTCCGGTTTTATTATTGCTTTAAGGATTTCTTTTCTTTTCGCTCTTTTTTAGTAATTGCATGACGGATTGTTCCATTTACCTTGTAATTTATGAGGTGAGTACTGTAAACCTTATATGTCGGGTCATGGAGAGTTCAGATCTAAGTTACATGATCTTGGGCTCTCCACCCACCCTTGGTGCGTCTGTGCTCGTGTGGCCCAGACTCCGGGACATATCCTGTGGGACTGTTCTTTGATGAGGGATGCAAGAGAAGCTTTGATTGAGGGCATAAATGGGCCACATGGAACAGGTCGGCGTCTTACAAATGCCGACCTTGTGAGTTGTGAGGATAACTTCAGACTTTTTAAAGTGTTCGTGGGAATTTGGGTGACCCGTTGGGAAATCCTGAGGGGTCCTGCTCAGTGGTCCTGATGTACCCTTGACCATGCTGCCCTACATTGGTCTTTCTTTGTTTTCTTTTAATAATCTTGCAATTTCACTTTTTCTGTTTATTACTTCTATTTTCTCTTTACATTCTTGTTAATTTCATTGTGTTTTCTATCGTTATTTTCCATTTTATTTGCACAAACATGTTATCTTTCTGTTTTGTATCATATTTTGTCAATTTTACGTTGTCTCTCCTGATCGGTGTCATACCGGTGGTTTTACCTTTTCTGGCACAAGTGCTACATGTTTTTATTTTTGTTTTGTCCCTTTCCCTCCAAGGGGGGGTGTTGATTTATTTTTGTCCCGTGCGATGTCTCCTCGGATGTTCTTATGTTGTATTTTTAGATTATAGATGTTCTTTTATTGTTATTTTGTAAAACCTCTTTTAAAAAATAAAGACTTTTATCATGGGACATTGAAGGTTTTGCGCGACCGACTCGCCCGGTCTTGCTTCTTGTTATGCTGGGACGCAAGGCCGGGCGGAGAGGACGCTTTAGCATAAAATAATGCCAACCAGGCGGCGAATGTGTTGGGCTGATATGGACGCTTCGGCGCATAAAACAGCCCAGGGTATGTGGTGGGTCACCTTCAATGTAAACCTTATATGGAAAGATAGGAAGGGTTGTGGGACCGGCAAGTCAGTGCCAGAAAAGTAGGTTCAGCGAACGGGCATTTGCGGTGCGAGCCCCACAGCGTGGAACTCTTTGCCCTCCCTAATAAGAAACACGGATTCAGAGACTTTATTTAAGAAAAGCCTTTTTTTATAAACAGAAATGCGAACACGTAACACTTGTCAATTCAATATTCTTACTATTTTCAAAATAAGCTGAACGCTTATGCTATGAAAATAGGACTAACTTGCTGATCTGGAGTGGGGTTCGAACCCGCGACCTTTGGATCACGAGGCGAGAGTCCTAACCACAAGACCAACAAGCTATTCGTACTTAAAACGTCTACAAAATCTTTCTCAGAACATTTTTAATATTCGTTGTTTTCTTTTACTATTTTGTGTTTTCAGCTGTTTTTATTTCTTTTCTATATTTTATTTTATTTTTCTATGCTTTTATTATGCAAGAGTTTTTGTGTTTAAAACGCCCTTGAGGTGTAATTTTCACAAAAATGACGCTATATAAATAATCCCATATTATCATTTATTATTATTATGGAAGCGATCTTCTGTCTTATGCTTTTAATGTTGTCAGTAAATATATTGAAATAATTACTCAAGTCATTAAAAAGTTAAACACTACGTGTTATGGTGTGCCTATTCATTACATCCGTTCCGCATTTTCGGACTTGGAATAATGCATTACCTCGATTACGCAAATCGTTATTCTGTATGATAGGGCATCTAGTTCTAGTTAGTTCTCTAGTTAGTTAGGAGAGTCAATCACAATTCTTATAGAGTAGAAACCAGCGACCGCCAGACTCACGCTGAAATATTTTTTGTATATCTACAAAATAGTAGGTAGGAATGTTTGGATATTATGCCATTTGAGTTCGGAAGATTTCGGCAGACAACAGGTAATGCTGGCACAAAAAAAATGTGTAAGTAATACATTAAAATCTGAAGGTATCGGACATTATTTTTAAAATACGGGTACGAATAAAATAAGTAAAACTCAGATGTGTTGCAAATGACTTGATTATTTATAGAGAATCAAATTAAAAAAAAATATTTATAAAAAATCGGGTTTGTTATTTTTACATTTCTCTTACTCATTTTGTCGTACCTGTCTTACCTGGCTGTTATCTGCCAAAATCCCCCGAACTCAAATGTCAAAATATCCGAAACTTTTTACCTACTATAGTGTACATCCACAGAAAATATTTCAGGTTTGATGCCATAACATAAGTCTGGCGGTCGATGGCTCTAAGTCTATTAACTATATTAATCATTTTTATTTTAGAAACCGTCTGAAGATTCACATCTCAAATGCTTCAGTTATCTTAGCATTATTTCAGCGAGTGTCCATGGAGGAAACAATGCTTCAAGTCATTTTAGCATTATCGCTTGCTCAAATGCTTCAAGCCTTCTTAGCATTATTTCAGTGCGGATACACGGAGGAGGACACTCGAAAACACCGTCGCAGAATGGCGCAAAATTTTGTGCGAAAATCGCGCGGCTTGTCCGACGCGATGACAACGCCTCGAGAATCCGAGCGATTGCAATCTGAGAGATAACATCAGCCGTCTGGTGTCTGCTTACACAACGCCTGGCAGCGGCGGAGTAGCAAGGTTAGCCCGATCACCTTGGTCCGGTATCTCACCGCGCTGCCGGCCCCATGGAACGTGAACGGATTCTCGCGGCTTCATGAGAACCGCCGCCGCCATGTGCGTATATCGGGATCGGAATGCTGGGCTTGATCCCGGCAGTGTTGTGCAACAGATTCAAATATGTATCTACCGCATCATAACTGAATCTACGAGCATGTGGGTGGATGTACGGAATTCGGAACAAGATCATAAAATTCGTTTTAATTGACTTTGCCGCGGTTATTTTATTTAGGCGCAATAGTCGAGATTACGACGTAATACTTGTAAGTTAATTAAATTATGAATTGTATTCAAGTTCATTGCTAAGTGTAGATTGTTTTTGTTGGATTATTTAGGTATTTTGTTCACGGTGTCCTGCACTCAAAACATCTCGAATGTGCAGAAGAGATCACAGGTTACCGCAAATTTTAAAAAAATGTTATGACCTTCGTCCGATTTTTTATCGTTGTTGAGATAAATATGAAGTTCGGTATTAAAAATGATGTCTACATTTTTACTCAATTTTATTTTAAGTAAAACGATGTTCACTCGTTTTATTTGTTGGTCTGTTCCTAACAATGTTTTAGTGTTTTCAGTGTTTATTACAATATACAGGGTGTAACAGAGCTAATTCACAATACTTTAGAGGTAGATTCCTGTTTTAATTATGAGTCGAAAATGTTCAAGCAACCATGATCTTATATCATTAGTTATGGAGATATGCGATATCAATGTTTACATTTTTTTAAATATATTTCTGACTTGTTTTTTGTAAAACGTTGGACTATCATTACAATAACTATTATCGAATATGAAAAATTCGTTCCCTTTAATACAAGTCAAATAAAATGATATAAACTTTCCAATTTTAAATGGATTTTTTCCAATTGGAATTTCTACAGGATTTATATCATTTTATTTAACTTGTATGAAACGAATGAATTTCCTTATATATAAGTTACTGTAATGTTCAGCGTTTTCTTAAGTAATAAAACAGATTTTTTTTTAAAAAATGCAAACTTTGATGTCGCATATCTTTATAACTATTAGGTTATGGTTGCTTTAACATTTTCAACTCAAAGTCAAGGCAAGAATCCACCTGTAAAGTATTTTGAACTAGCTCTGTTACACCCTGTATATTATTTTTAATTAATGGGCTACCTATCTATAGGAGAATAATCTTAGAGAGAGATTGTTTTCTACTTGAAGTTGGTATTATACTTTAAACATTGTGTTATTTTATATTATAAAAAAATTTAACCCGTCGCTTGAAGAATTTCCCAAGAACAATACGAACTAATATTATGAATTTTATTTCCAAGAACAAAAACAAGCTTGTGAAGCTCGTGTAATTCTTTCAGGTGAAGAAAAGAAGACAAGGCGAAAATACAGCCAATGGTATAGTTCTTTTCATATAAGCTTGCAATCGAGTTAGTGTGGGTACAGTGCGCAATACGCGCATTGTTTCGTTACGCACTGTACCCACACTAACTCAATTGCAAGCTTATATGAAAAGACCTATTCTTTTACGGCATATTAGCAGCATCTTCTTCTTTCTGAGCCTTGTCAGATCACAGATCTCTTGTGCAAAAACCCATCTATGTTACACTACCCGGAACAAATCTGAAACCATTCTCATTCCGGTCCATTCACTGATGTTGTGCAGCCAGGACATTTGTCTTCCACCAACTTCCCATCTCTTCTTCTATCTTGCCTTCGAGTATGTCGGAAGGTATATTTTCCCGTGTAGCACGTGACCCACATAAGAAACCTTCTTCACTTTAACATTCTACAGTAGCTCTCTACTGACTCCAGCTCTTTGAAGCATCTCCGTGTTGCTGACCATATCGGTCCACGGTATACGAAGCATTCTCCGGTGTATCCACATTTCGAATGCTTCCAACCGATTGATAACATTAACTTTCGGAGTCCGTTTTTCACAGCTATATAAGAGAAATGTTCGATATTCATGACGTCACGTTGGCACAGACATCGATTTTTACAGAATATTGTTTTGTTCTTATGTGGCAACACTGATTTGTCTCCATCGAAATTTATTCTACCTTCTACAGTACCAGTTTACCTTTCGTGTCGACAAGTCTCGCTATCTCGTTATTAAAACGCCACAGGACAAACTTTCTCGCCTCCTACCCTGTAAATTTTCGTCTTTTGTTTAATAGTGCATCCTATAAACATTCTCTCGTCTCATCACCGCCAGAAATTAACCCGCCGGGATTAACGCGTGTTGATGGCCAACAGAGCGAAGCAAGTGTTTGGTGAGGTGACATCTGAAAGAGCGCCAAGAGACAAAAGTGAATCGAAACGTCCTTCACTTTCTCGAACAATACAGTCCATTTCTCGTCTCGTCATTCTTCTTAACCTTCCTATTCCTTATCCCATTTTCCGACCATATTCCCGCCATCTCCACGTACACGGCGAATAGGCATCGATCAGACCATATGAAACATAATTATGTGTTGAATAAAAGAGATATTTTATATGAACCGCGGAGAATACGCTGGATAAGACTTCAACGGAACGTTGAGATTTGTTTCTCAGTGAAACATGCGGTCGTATAAAATATCCGTTTTATTTAACACATAAATATGTCCAATGACCGTAATAATAACCTTAACTTATTAATATATGTAACATTTTATCATTTTCGACCGAAGTTTTAGGTTTAGGTTATCATCGCAGAAAAGGGCCGTCGTTTTATTAAATGCAGCACGTGCTATCTTTATTCTGCATCTTACTTCAGTATCTGGGTCAAGTGTTTGTTTTATGATGCTGCCGAGGTATTTACACTGGTCAGCCATTTCAGCATTTATTCAACATTTATGCAGGGATGAACCAGAATAGTCAAGTTATTGGCAGCATAATCCTATTTACTCCTACTGCACGCCTGCCTACCGCAAATTGTCTGAACCTACGAGCAAGTTAAATATTCGGAACAGCATTGTAAAAACAGAAAATGATTTATTTTAATTGACGGCGCCAAAAATATATATATTTAGACGCAATTGTCTCGATTGCGACGCAATTCGTGCAAGTTGATTTGTTCATATTTTATATTCAAGTTCATTACTAAGTTAACGTTCTTGTTGGATTAATTATTTATCTTATGCGCGGTGTCCTTGACTCAAACATCTTGAACGTCTAGAAGAGGTCACAAGTTACCTCAAATAAGTAAGTTGTAATGACCTTCATCTGATTTTTTATTGTTACCGAGATCTAAAATTCAAAACTCAACGTTTATATTTATTTTTTTAAGTTCGTAGATATTGTTAACCTTTCCCTCGCCGTGTAATAAATAATACAGGTCTACTGACCTATTTAAAACTGTAAAATTTCCTATTGATAGTCAAATTGTTATTTTATTTTAACCTGTTAGTCATGTAACAGTTATTTGTGAGTTGTATCTGATTGTATTGTAACGAAACTGTGTACTTAATGAATTCTAATAATAATACAACGGTGTCACGCAACGACACTCAGTCAGCCGAATCCGAATATCACGCACGCAACACAGAGTCAGTGAGGCGTGACCGCGTTCTCTTATCTGGAAGATTCTATGACATTCATATTCAGATAACATGGAATACGTGTCACATCAATATTATTACTATTTTCAAACACAGCTACATGCCTGTGCTACGAAATAAGGATTATTATATCCCACTGGTTTACTAGGCGAGTTTCTTAACCAAAAAAATAATGAGCACGTCAAAAAATTATTATATTTCTCATTTTTATTGCTATTATTAAATCTACGAAAATCAACTAATTTAATGCCATTTAAGCTAAAAAAAAATCTAATTTAGATGAATTTATAGAAGTCTCACAGAGACGAAGCTATTTCTATGAGAAACGTGTACGGAAGTCTGTTATACGATGCTCCAGGGCTTGCGGCCTGTATGAGCTGGCTTAAGTGATTACTCTACACAATGCGATGTTCACCAATTCCATCTATGTTTGTTCCAAATCTGGGAACATTCACCTTCACTGTATACCGGCTGAAGATGACGATAGTTGCCTAGCTTAGTATTGCGAATGAAATGTATTTTTTAAGAGGTACCTTGTACACTAACTTCTAAACTCGACTCTACTAAGATAAACAAGGAAGTACGCCGCGGCCATGATGTAGACTCGAAGAAATGAATAAGCCGTCGTGTTATCAAGTCTCGTATCACATATTAAAATCACGGCGATTCTTGTGGCAAAAACTCTAATATATGTCTTCCGGTTTCAGACAATAATTATGCTCGATTCGATAAGATGCTGTTTAGTAATTCCTGTCTGGAAATTCCTGGTACTGATAATATAATATTATACCACGTTG
This sequence comes from Agrypnia vestita, assembly GCA_016648135.1. Lineage (NCBI taxonomy): Eukaryota > Metazoa > Arthropoda > Insecta > Trichoptera > Phryganeidae > Agrypnia > Agrypnia vestita. Next base: position 24,270 of record JADDOH010013781.1, read on the forward strand.
GCCACTATTTTTTCTAAAAAAGTTCTTAGTCCAGTTTATTCGTTGTTCTTTTTTTTTAAACAAAGTAGGTGAATCTCTTATAACATAACTCTATTTCTAAAATCTCAACCATAAAAAGTGTAATCTACAACATGTTAAAATGTTTTTACCCTATATTTTAAAGTCATACTTGGGGTCAGAGTCATTAACGAGCTCTTGATAATCCGTGTGTTTACAATGAAAAAATAAATATCATAAGAAATGCTTTGTAATGTAAAAATGTAAAATGTAAATGTAAAAATGTAAAAAATGTTAAAAAATGTAAAAAACTAAAAATGTAAATGTAAAAATCGGGGAAAGATGAATTGTACAGGGTGTAACAGAGCTAGGCCACAATACTTTACGGGTAGATTGTTTCCTGAATTGTAAGTCAAAATGAGTGTGAGTATAAATTTTCATTATTTTGGGACAAATGCAGAATACAGAACATCTGTAGTTGAATAAAATGACATTTACGGTTAAAATTAATGTTGTATATTATAGTTGTAGGAATATTTATATATAAAAAATATTGATTGTATTATTTGTATATATCTACTTCTTTTATGTGATTAATTACATCAATATGTTTCAGAAAAACTTTCCATCGTCAGGGTGTTGTATAACTGTCAAAATATCAGAAAGAAATGTCTTTTGTTTCTTGTTTTTCAAAATTATTTGAAAAATTATTTTAAGTATTATTGAAGTTCTTGATTACTCGCAATTATTGGAAAAAAATTTAGAATTGGGCTAGTAGTTAAATTTAATTGATTATTAATAATATTTTGTTTACTATTACATGCTTTACTAATTTCTAATGATTCTAAATTATTCAATTTCAGACCAAAATTATTTATGCGTAAAAAAGAAAGTCCTAAATTTTTATCAAAACCGTGATCATTTTCTAATAAATGATTTGCAAATTCAGAAAAACCGTGATTATTCAGACATCATCGACCGGTTTTTCAAATATAAAACGCTGTACAATTTTTACACGACAGTTTATAAACACCTGAATTGTTAATTGTATTATCTTTATCTTTTGAATTTATGAGGAGTTTCCCTACGTTATTATTTGTATAAAATGCAGGTCTAATATTTTTTGGTAGATATTTTGAAATTTGATTCGAAAATGTTTTAATATATAAAATTCTTCGCCAATAATCGTTATTATATCTGTGAATTGTATAAAAATTGGTTAGTTATATTTTTCTATAATTTATTTTTTAAAATGTTATCAATTAATTCTGTATTTTATCCATTATTAAATTCGATTTGTTTTATTGTATTTAATTCAATTTGAAAATTAGAGTGAGACAAAGGTACATTGACAAGACGGTGTATCATTGAATGAAAATCCGAGTGTTTATGTGAGAGAGGGTGATTAGATGTACTATGTATTATAGCGTCTGCAAAAGTTGGCTTTCTATAAATTTTAAATTCAGTTTTATTATTATTTAAAAAAAATTAAAATGTCAATCTACTATGTTGCTGAATCAATTAAAAAGAAAAAAAAAATATATATGTTACGTAAATATCTTACATTAAATGATACGTAAATGTTACGTAAATAAAAAATCATATTTTCTGCAATTTAAGTTAAAGGAAGCAGTATATTGTATAAAGAACAGCTTTTTTAATGTCGAGATAAGGCCGAAAAGAAACAAACGTTTTATAAAGTTTAATTAAGAAAGCAGGGTAAATCCTGCTTAGTTGTAGCATTATTGTATAATTTTTGAAATAAACAAAATTAAGCAACGCGTTACACGCGTGGGACCACGAGATTTACTCGTATCTCTTTTTCAATCAAATGGACCAAAACCTCGATTGCTATCCCATGGGGCCAATAACAACGGTGTTTCGAAACCGTTTATGTGTTTTGTTTCTAACCATGTAAAATAAACTTAAACTGAGTATCAATTGAACAAATTTTTTGATTTATTACATTGAATTATTTACAACATTTATCGAAAAAAAATGGTATTTTTTAAAACCTATTTTATTTCCTACTATTTTTTTTGAAAATAACGGTGATATACAATACTCATTTAATTATATTATTTATAAGCCAATTATTTTTAGATGAACCGGTTATTAATTTGACACGTGACATACGGACCGGAAATTTCGAAATAACGTACCGAAAAACCGGTCCGTTATTTCGAAAATCGAGAGTCTGCTGTCCTGTAGTATACTTGTGGGGATTAGAAACAAATGCGCCACTAGCTAATAGACAAAATTTCGATAAATATCTTTGTGATAACCGATTTTAAAGCCAGAGAAGAGATTTTAAAATGTGCTTTTGATAAAATGCTTCTAAAACACAAACATGCCATCAAAATCAGCTATTACCTAATTGTGAAATTGACACCCTTTGTCAGATAATCATATTCTAATAGGTCGCTCTGTACTTGTAATATCGAATGAAGTGGCAAAAGTGTAGGGCCGATATGGGAGCTATTGTTCATATAACGGCCCTGGGTATGTAGTGGGTTGCTCTTTAGTGTTAGGAATACTAAATATATTATGTATATTAATTGTTTAGAATACTAAATTTAAATTTATATATAATACATATACTCTTATGTTAACACAACTATTCCTATGACTTTATGTATAATCCCATTTATAAAAATTTGGTTGTCTGTCCGCCCGTCCGTAACTTGGTGTAACGTCCGTAACTTCTTAATAGTATTTTTTTTTCTTTATTTTAAAAAAATAAATAAATACTTATTCCTTAGAAACAAAAATGTAAAATAACTGTCATTTTTGACGGGTTACAGCTAGTATTAAATATATGTATATTATTACTTAGAATACTAAATTTAAATTGATATACTTAATTATTTACATTAATTGATTTAATTAACTTACTTAATTAAAATTTTATTAATTTACTTAATTACAATTTATACACATAATTTAATACTCATACGTTAACACTCGACTATTTCTAAGACTTTATGTAAAATCTTTGAATTTGAAATGTTTTTATAATGTTAACATTGTTGATTGTAAATAAAGACTTGACGTAATATTTTTTCGACGATAGTCTTCAATAACGCATCCAATATAGTTCGGTGGTTTGAAAAGTAAATTCATAGATTTTTTTTTAATATTAAAAAAATAGAGGTGCGGACAGGGAATACGTGTCACATCAATATTCTTACTCTTCTCAAACTAAGCCAAAAGCCTGTGCCATGAAAATAGGACTAACTTGCTGGTGTCCTGAATGGGAATGGGGCTCGAACCACCGACCCGATCACGAGGCGAGCGTCATGACCATTACACCAACAAGCTAATTGTGTTCCTCCTTCTCCTTGGTAATAAATACCTTTTTAATTCTATCCGCCCATATTACTTCCAGCCGGAACTTCCCGACCGCACGTTCTCATAAATAAACCACTATTAACGATTTTAGCTTCCCGGCAGGTTGCGAACTCGGGAATGCGAAATGCAAAAGAAAATGTTCAATTATTAATATTAGGGGATTCGCATTCTTTTTGTGTTTATTTTGAATGCAATCAATCGTTCCGTACGACGCGATTGGACGGGATTGTTTGATCACATCCGCCGGTGCCTTGACCTCATTTAGCCGAAAGTCTCAGACGCGAGTATCGATCTGCCCATCCCCAGAATGCGGTGCCCCCACGCCGCTGCAGGTGCGGGTCTGTGAACTCGGGCGCGGGGAGCGTTGACTCCCCCGTCTGGCGGCCGGCGCGTGAGGTCACCCTATTTATAGGTGCATCTCTGGATGCAGAGCATCTTGGCCGAAGATGGTTTCAGAAATTGCTTCGGAATTTACTTAAAAATAGGTCTGCGGAGGGAGGATACACAGCGTTACGTAACTATTACTGCGCTCATATTATTCATATCTAAATAATCATCTTAGACCTTTTTTCTAAATATTATCCGCTTTGCTTCATTTAATGTTATTTTTTCAATGAATTTGAAGTGAATATAATAAATATAAATATGTTTTCCAACGCCTGAAGTCTATATTTATACATGTCTCATATAGACAAAGTTACTTTTTTATATGAGAAAGTAGGTAGGTAGAGACATCTATTATATATTATCTTGATTAATGAATAATTAATCAATATATACTATAGCTATCTATCTCTTTTCCCTGTCCCCTGGAGATAAAATCCCATTATTGTGTTCTTGAAAAAATTGTACATACTCAAAATATTTAGATTCAATTCAATTCAATTTATTCAATAAATAACATTATACATAACAAACTTAAATTTAATACGTAAGTACATACTATTACTTTAAATAAATTCTCATTTATACTCTCTCTGGATTTTTAATCCTGAATATACAGCGAGAATACACATAACACATATTAACAAATGAACTCTTATCGAAGTTGTAGGAGAATCCTTCTTCGGAAAACCCCTTCAGAGATATGGAACAGATCAGCATTCAAAGTGACTATGTTCGGCATGGCACTACTCTCACGCTCTTCCAACAGGCATAACCAATAGACCTTTATATTGAAATGTGAAACAATCTATCTTGACGCTGTCATAAATAATTATCAAGAACATACAAAACAATGCTTCGTATAATTTCAGGATTATTGTCACACCGCGTAACAATCTACTAACCTAACATAACTGATCCTTCGACTGAGTGGTTTGCTCTGACCACATTTAATGAATTTTTAATCCAATGAAAATAATATTTTTAACCCTCGATAATGATCGCCAACGTGTTCACTAACGTTTGATAACCGGACAAGCAAGAAGAACGATTTCGATGTACCTGGTTGCTATTCTTTATAACTTCTTTATTTCCTCTTCAATGTAGTGTATGAGTTAGCATTCAAGTGCGTGAGAATACCGGTTATTAATTGTTCAACGTGCGCCTGATAAACTAGTATTCTCAATATTTAAGAATTTGGAGCCATATAGCTGAGGAAATGTACTGCTCGATGTTTAATTTATTTATATATTTTGATCGAGCCTTTCATTCTGCAGTCCGGGACATTTTTCCGGACACGAATTTCGCGGACACCATGCTTCTAGACACTGATAACTTCAAATTTTCATGGATATTGATTATTTCCCACAAAATTAAATTTTATGCTATATTACCTTTTTCCATTATTGAAAACATTTCCATTTGTTTCTCAATTTGCTCGAAAGAATTTTCATAAAACATAATAGCATGACATGTAACGAAATTAATCGCTCATATAACTTTAAACAACTTTTTTCTATTGTCTTGCCTAAATGGCTTATTTCAATTATTACATATTTATGGTTTATTGATATTTCCTTTTTATGAAATTGATCTTTTAATATTTTTTCAGCTGACCTATTTTATTATTTCAAATTAAATATCTTCAGTTAAACAATAAATCATCTGTAGAATTATAAAATATCAACCT
>JADDOH010013782.1:0-66882 GCA_016648135.1 Agrypnia vestita
AAACATTACTTTTCGTGACTTATTATAGGAATCACGAATGTCTGCGGAATACTCGGTCACCGTTGTGTAAAAATAATATAGTGAGAAATAATGTTTACGAAACTTTATTAATATGCATGAATGATTCAAATCTTACAATAAAAATTATATAAACTAAAATCAAAAATGTGCGGATGGAAACTCGGGAACTTTTTTGATTTATTGGTTGACTTGAATTTTCTATTTCAGTTTGCAAAGTTTCCATTTTGAACAAGAGCGTCTCTATTCTATGACAAGAGCATGCCACTAATAAGCGTGTGTGTTTGATTATTAGCTTTGGGCATGCTTATTTATGAGCATGCCACTAATAAGCATGCCAGTAATGAGCAAGTGTGTACAGTTGTTAGGGCATGCTTATTAGTGGCATGCTCATTAGCATGCCAGTAAAGAAGCATGTGTATCTGTACCTTTATGTCCATCTTTCTTGTCCATCGCTCCGTCCCCCTCTGGCCTGTCGAACTGAGCGATAGACGATGCGCTGGACAGGGCCGGAGTGAGACGGTATTGAGTTATTTTCCCGCTTGGCGTACTGTACTTGTGATACGTCGCCGTTAAGACCGTGATATTCATATTCAACAGATAAAGTGCGTGATTCCAATTAACATCCGGAGACAGTTGCCACGACTACGAAACCCGTCGCGACTGTGCAAAGGACTCGAGGAGAAAAAAAGGTAGGCCAGATCCTTGTTTTTATCCTTCCGAAACTTTCTCCCGTTCGAGCTGCGTCTCAACCATAAAAATAACCAGTTGATATAGTCCTAACACATAGAGTTGGGAAAGAAACCTATTTCCATATATATACTATTGTATTGTTCCCAACAAACGTAGAATGTGCCGGTGTTTCATTGGTAATACCGGACTCTCACTATAGATAGGAGAAAATATCACCCTTAACCACGCTGTGTTGTCCTGCTTTGCTTTACTAATTTTGCCGCACATGTCAATACATTCACACACACACGACATCAAACATTGAGAGATTCTGAACACGGAAGGATTTTCCCGGTCGTGTGGGAATCCTTCTTCAAAAATCTCTGGGGAATGCTCTAATTACCAATGCGCTGCATCAACTAACCCGCCAAAGCACCATAATAGAGGAGCAGATGAATTTCTCAAATATCATGAACATGCATGAGAATAAATGTGGAAGAGACCGTAGATGTGTGTTAAGACAAAATGGTATGGTTCTCCGTGTTCTCTGCCTTAGATAAAGTTAGACAGATATTCCTTACATAATTGCAATACAAACTAATTATTAATCCGTATAACAAAAATGGCCGTATATAATCTTCAAGAGTAGCTTGTCCTTGGCTTACAATACAAAATCACGTGTAACTGCAGAATCTCACCCTAAGGGCAAAGTCGTCGCCTGGCACACCCTTTTTACAAGTGTACCGTTTCACGAATTGGCTGATCTCAGCAGGCACGGGGTCTAGCTTATCTAGGTGCACCCCGCTAAAAGCTTTTCCATAAGTATCGCACAGATCTATATAAACACAAGACCCATTCTGGCCCAAGGGAGTCACACAGCGGTCATCGTATTCTGCAAAAGAAACACATCTTTAAATATAACAAAAATTGTTTGCTATGTGGGAGTTGGCTTCCATTGAGTACCCGACCACACAATGCTTTATTACTGTTGAGAGAATTCAAGATAACCTTGCAATATTGTCCCGATGCAGCGAAGCAAGGCTGGTTAGGAAAAACACTTAATTGGGGCCAATTGTTGTATTCAGGTGCCACACAATAGTGATAAGGAAGTTAAAGTATGTAAAATTTACTTTGATTTGAGTGAGTTGCTTGCACTCCTGTGATTCTATAAAACGCATTCGTTGCGCTAAGTTGACTGATCAGTTACGCCGCCAATGAAGCTCTGTTCTCCCGTACTTCCAATTTGGTAGGTTGTCAGTTGTTACCAGCCAGCCTCTGCTGACGACTCGACTGGGACGTCCGGCTTCACTGGGGCGCCGCTAGAGGCCTCTGCGTCTACTTATCTAGATATTTAATAATTAGATGATATTCTTCAATATTGAAAAATATAATTTGTGTTTTTTTGCAGGCTAACTAACTTATTAATATTAAAGGAAACACATTCTTATTGTGAAGTTGTAATTTCAGAACAAAGTTCTGTGAATTATTAAACAATTATTATTAATCAATTAGAAAAGACTTACAGGAAAAATCAAATTAACGAAAAAATAATTAAATGCCACCGGGAATCGAACCACGAACCTCACATTCTATCCGGAAATGGCACGTTATCCATTTCGCCACGGCACTCAAGTAGCTTAACGAAAATTTATCAACCTTATATGCAGTCTCTTTTATTGATTAACTCTACTTTTTATAATGCAATAGTCACGAATACCTTCGAAAAAATCAAATTAACGAAAAAATATTTAAATCGAACCACGGACCGAAACAAAAATTTTACAAGGTATTCGTGACTACCGCATTATAAAGAGTGGATTGCTTTAAAAATGGAATAAAAATGTTAATCAATTAAAAAAGAGACTGCATATAAGGTTGAAAAATTTTCGTTAAGCTATTTAACTGTAATTTCGGATATTTTATACGCACCGTACGTATTACCGAGAAGCGAATCTCGACGTTTCGTTGGATACTTATCCAACGTTATCAGGAGGACGACTTTTACCCGCAGAGGTGGAGGTCGGACTGATTAAAGGTGCTGCTTTCTAGGACAAAAGTGACAGAGATTATAGTGAGGGAGTCCATTGAAATATACAAACATCCCAATTTCAATAGAGATGACAGTTACCAACTATCAAGTATTTGGCGCCCTGTTCTAACGACACTGATTCAACCCTTGAAAGAAGTCGCAGTAAAATCCGCCGACGTAACTAGTACATTTATTTATTTTATTTTGGGGAAAATTAACAGCAAAACAACAATCTTAAAAATATGAAATAATGGTTTTTAAAATTATGCCAATTACAAATTTTCCACTGAATATAATAATTTACTTTAACTTACTTTAATATCGAGTGGATAGGGTGGAGGGGAATGTGGGACGGGAGTAGAAGGGAAGATATAATGTACAAATTAGTTTGGTGCGGTAGTGTACATATTGCACACTGGCGACCTCTATTGTAGAAGAAGAGAACACTCCACAACAAAGTGCATACAATTTACGCCCTAGAAAGCAGCACCTTTAATTAGTCCGACCTCCACCTTCGCGGGTAAAGGTTGTCCTCCTAATGACGTTGGATAAGTATCCAACGAAACGTCGAGATTCGCTTCTCGGTAATACATACGGTGCGTATAAAATATCCGAAATTACAGTTAAATATGTCTAACGAACGTTATAAGCGTTAAGCTACTTGAGTGTCCTGGCGAAATGGATAACGCGCCATTCCCGGATAGAATGTGAGGTCCGTGGTTCGATTCCCGGTGGCATTTAAATATTTTTTCGTTAATATGATTTTTTCTGTATGTTTTTCTAATTGATTAATAAAAAAATGTTTAACTTATTAATACACCATCAGTTATTTAAATTTATGTCTTTAGTTTTTTTTTTCTAATATATTTAATGTGTGTTATCATATCAGATAGAACATTGTGATGCATCCACAATTTGAAATTTGAGCCAAAAGTTGATAGCCGCCATTTAACTCTGCGAGGGTAGACTGAGAGAATAAAGTGCAACATTCTTCTGTTCCTACAACTTTCGTCACATCCAAATTGCTATTTCTTCTCATCCATGCTTGTCAATTATTGATGCTTTAAATTGTCATTTATCTGATCATTGGAGCTACAGAGCAGAATGCTGGAGTATAGGAAACTAGCTAGAGTTGTACTAAAATTAGTTTGATGGACCACATATGAAACGAAATGGTCGTTTAAGCGGATGAACAAAGATGAATCCTGAAAAGTATCAGAAAGATTGCTTGACAACGTGGCCATGAATGACACTGAGCGAAATGAATGAATAGTCTACGACAGTGGTTCAGACACAGTGCGGATTTTCCGATCAACAATTGTAGCCAAAGTCCGCTTATTGGGATGGGTACAAGCAATTATTTATATGGTTTATTTATTATATCTACTTCTTGTGCCACATCCATTCGACAGAAGTCATGTTGGCAATCATTACATTACTTATTACGACCCAAAATAGCTCTACAGTAGACTAGCCAAATCACTGTCATGGGTTTCTCAGCCATGTTATTCTTCTACTTCCAGGCCCCAACTTCAGATAAACTCCCCCTGCATTATGAGGTATACTTCTCATACTTCTCTGGATGGCTTGTCACAGTCTGATAAATTGAAGTTTTTGGATTTTTATAACTTATTTATTTATTCATCTCAACCATGACATCTTCATTCGTAACTCTGTCCATCCAGCTGATTTAGAGTATTTTTTTGTAGATCAAAATCTCGAATGCCTCGAGTCGCCTTATTAATTTTTCAATAAGCGTCCACGCTTCCATTCCATAAAATAATCGAGAAAACAGTAATAATATAGAATCTGACCATTCGCTTTCGTAATCCAAGGTTGAGATGACGACTGCAGAGCATCTTCTTCATGAGGATAAAGGTTGCACGTGCTTTTATCATTTATATGCATATATTACGCAAGCAGTTATTTATATTACAAAAAATATTTAAATAAAATAAAGTAACATATTATTAGCGAAATTGACAGTTTCAGTTTATACAAACTGGGGTAAAGTAAAGTCTATTGAGGAATATACATAAACATGATTTTAATGAAACCGGCCAAGTACTAGTTCAGCAAAAGCGTAGGTAATAAGAAGTAGTACTATATATACTTTACTACTATAGTAGTAAAATAAACTCCTACCAGCACGAGAGACGCTGATAAACCGTTAAGAATGTTATTAGGTTTTCACGGCCACTCAGAATCTTCAAGTTTGTGTTTACTGGGGTATTATGCCGTGTTGTTACGACCTTTCGGGCCGACGTTTCGGATCAATAATTAATAATAATTAATTAAGTTAATCATCAGGGCTGATGTGTAACACATTTTGGATTTAACACATCAGCCCTGATGATGGGCCCTGCAATGGGATCCGAAACGTCGTCCCGAAAGGTCGTAACAACATGGCATATTACCCCAGTAAACACAAACTTGAAGATGCTGATATACCGTAGTTACTTACGGCAAGCTGCAGGTCCAAGGGAGCAAGCGATGACTGCAAGAATTGCACTTCTAAAAGTGAATATTCCGGGAAACATAGTAATATTACGTTATATCACAACACGTATATCAACTCCACCGCCAGGTACGTGGCCTGGTGACTTGTGTTAGACTAATGAGTTAGACACGCGCGTGCAAGTCTTGCATCATTGCGATACCTTTGTTAAGTATTCATTAAATTCTTACATTGTCAAGGTGATTTCCTCATCATACCAAACTACGTACTGGTTTATCTTGAGGGTGACAGCATTTTTATATATACATATAATAATCCCTAGGTACAATAAGGCAGTTTCAAATAAAAGTGATGTGCCATTTAAGAATGAAGTAGATATCGGATTTCTTTTTTTTTTATTCATGTATATTGGTAACCGAATGTGTTACTTACAATACATATTAGTTTATACATACATTTTGTTTTTCGCTGTACCTTTCAAAAAAAGAGGCAAGCTCTTGTGCTTGGAGAGGGACATACACTTTTATTTTTAAAAGGTTATATATTTATATACGGATAATACATTGTTTTTTAAATATATGTATTTATTCACATATAGGTATCTTCTGTAAGGTTTTTTAAAAAAAATATTATTGAGTTTTTTTGACATGTTCATTTAATTTCGTTTTTAATAGTTGTATGTATTTTAGCTGTTTGATTTCTGTAGGAAGATGATTAAAGTTTTTTATGTCTAAATATATGTAGTTTTGTTGAAATTCTTAGTTTTATTGATAATATTGTGTTCCTTCGAATAATTGATATCTTTTTATAAATATTATCTATTTTATTACTCCCTTTATATTAATTCGTGGCGTCTGTTTGCTTGCCGTTAACAAAAACCTTGGATCGATTTTTGACCCTTTTCCCGTGATCCAATCGAGCTGAAACTTGGCAAGTAGACTGGTGGCGACGATCAAGAAGATCTATTAAATTTTCGTTAAAAAACATTAATAATTATAGTGTAATTTCGGATTTTTAGAAATTTTATTGGTTTTTTCAAATTGGGAACATTAGAAAAGTTTGATTACGGCGGCCCGATAACGTCGTGGAATATTTTCTCAATTTCAATTACTCCGTCGGTATAATAGGTACATCACTACGAATTTCGAAAATTTACAAAACAATTGGTTCACAGATGACAGTAAAATTGGGATTTTTGGGAAAAAATCAAATAATAATTTATTTCTTTTAGATTTCTGCTTAGTTTTGAAGAATTCTACATTACTCAAATCTGATTCTGATTAAATCATTTGACGCTGGAAATTCATAAGGTACGATATTGATGATAATTGAATCTATCTAAACCTTGACATCTCAAAACATCTGACATTTTAGAAATATATTAAATTTCTGTAAGTTTAGTGTTAGGTTTTATGTTTTAATTCGTCTTTAATTGTTGTTATAGTTTACAAAGAAAGGGAGTATAATAAAAACTTGGTTTTTATGGGTTACTTTTTTTACATTGAATTTTTAAAAAAGTGTTTGTGTTGCAAAGGTTGATTTTTTTTAGAATTACTTCAATTATTATTCTCTGAACTATTTTATTTGAATATCATTGAAAGATTTGGCAATTACTTCGTGATGCAACATTATAATTTAAAATATGTTTTTCTTTACTTTGTAATACACACATACAATATGAGTTATTAAATTACAACTATAGGTTCGAGAGGAGCAGTCCCTCTCATCATCAGGTATAGATAATAACTAAAATAAATACAAAATTTATCAATCTAATGGGGTAGATCAGAGGGGCGCGCGGCGGGGAAGGGTATTTTTTTCGCCGAACAGCTCTAGGAGTGGTGAAGTGGACTGAAATGTGATATTATTTATTAATATGTTTCTAGAATTTAAATTTTTTAGCATTTCAACGGTTTCTAAACTATTCAGTATCCATTAGGGTGGGCCACCGTTGTATGAAGAAATTTTTTTTTTATGATTTCTATTAGGCACATCAAGAAAAGGGTGCTAAACGATGTTTTTAGCTTACTTATAAAATTTCATTACAATGGGATATCATCTTCTGCCTCCAGATTGACTTTAAAGAACACATATTTTGGAAAAAAATCTCATTTTTGACAAGTCTTTACAACAAGATTTAAAAAGTTTAAAAATGAATAAAAAGTTAAATAATAAAACGAAATATACTTGTACGAGTTAAATTGATTTATTATAAGTAAATGTTTACAAAAATGGCATTAATATTATTATTTTTTATAATGTTTGAAACAGCTTAAAAATCCTTCATATTATCGAATTTCGGCATGTCTTTCCGAGATAATATTTTGTTTTTTATGAAGCCTTCTCTCTCAGATTTTTTGCACAATGTGGCTGAAGCGTCTGTCATAATCTTGACTGCTCTTTCAACAGATTTTTTGCGGCATGTCAGGCGTAGTAATGAGAGTTCTCTTTCTGCTTTTTGGACGACAAACAGTTGGATGTTTTCGTCAGGTATGGATTTCAATATTGATGGATTGGATATATTCTCCTGCCAGTTAATGAGATCTGTATAAGACAGTGCATCCAATTTTATAGTAGGTAGTTGAAACAACTCAGTCAGCATTGCGATTAATGAATTTTCAGGTTGTGCCAAGTAAGTGTTTCATTGAATTATTTATTATGGTTTCAATTCTGTGGACAAATATCCTATTGCAATGATGAGTTTGAACAGGTGCCGTGCTCCATCTTTACAGGAAAGGTGAATTTTTATAGCAAACCATGTTGGAGCGTAAGCCTTGACGACATACGTAGCAAGAATTACTAAGTTTTTAGAACGAGATTCCATTCCAGACATTTTGCCTAAACTAAATCCTTAGGAAAAATGCCTGTTGTAATCGCTGAGACTATTCAGAATAAATATGTTTAGTCAGAGCTAATACCTTGAACAGAAAACTCGGGTAACTCTGTTGAAATCGAACAACGGGCCTTTTTTCACATACTTCTAGATCTTTACCGATTCTCCCTGAAAATGTTTTTGGTCCCGATGTGCCACCATCAATATGTAGAAACAAGTGCCGAAACGGTACTCCATTCATATGAAGTAGGCAGATAATCCTCTGCAATGTTCCATCATATGCAACAGGCACCAAAGCCTTCATAGATATTTCTGATTTCAAAAAAATCGGTGATCGCTCGGTCTATACATTTTGAAAGGCCAGAAGCTGGTGCAAGAACTTCGTTTCTGGTTCTATTATTAATGAAATATGCTCTTCAAGAACACGTGCCTGTAAATTTTTTCAGATATAATTAAAGTATTATCTTTCCGTCCATTAAAATATAAAGCAGATATTTGGAGGACATTGTCTTTTTCTGCGGCCAATTTTTGTGCTACCGTGCATTTCCAGTGAAGTTTATTTTTATCAACTGAAGTAATAACTGCCCCAGCCCTGTCTTATATCCCGTATCTATCACACGTTCTTGAAAGTAAAGCATAGTCTACTATGATATTTTTAGCGGTAGGCTTTTCGACTATATCGACAGGAGCCACTGATATTAAGACTTGTGTCTGTGGCTGGAATACATTGTCACTACCCGATAGACTGGATTCAAATAAAGTATATGCATTAAGCTTTGCTGTACTTTCTTTTTGAAGCCGAAACTGTGTTTTTTGTCTGAGCATTTTCCTTCTTCAAGTGTTATTTTACTCGTTGTCACAATATCTAAGGTTTTTATAATCAGTCTTCTAGTGGTTTTTTGGTCGATTAGGAATCTTTTATCTCTCACTGATACACTTTTCTATCTGGAGCAAATGCATTCGTAATTATTCTTACACTTACATGACGAAATTTCAAACAATATTTAACTGGTACGGCCAAATTCTTCTAATTTCTTCTTTGGCATTTGAGGATGGTTTTCAAAGTTTTTTGAATTTCAGATGATACCTCTTCAACGTCAATTTCCCTCGTTTTTTTTGTACAGTAGGAATACAAGCTCGTGAGTTTATTTCTTCAATTTTTGCAACGACAATATTCTCTATTTCCTAAGTAAGTGGGTTCATTATTAGTTTCATTATCACGTTTTATCTTATGCCGATTCCACTCAGAACTTTATAACATTTTCACAAGTTGGTAACATATTATTTTTAATATCACTTGAATCAACAAACAACGGACATATCCACTTTGGACGTGTACGAACCATACTAGAAATAAGGAAAACGAACCCGACACAACCTCGCCTAATTGCGGCCAGAGCTATACTGACACTGACTAAATACGTGCACGTACGCCCTAGGTGTGTTCCTCGACTCTCCCACACTCAACCCACTAACCCTTCATACTCGCAATCTTGATATACAGTGTATATGCTAGAACAAAATTACATTTATTGGTTGGAACCCTAATGAGAACATATCTCGAAAAAAACGAAAAGTCGTCATCAATTCGGAGGCAGAATATAATGATATTTTACATATGTTAGTTTGAGACCATTTGGCACCTTTTTATCGATGTGCCCCTTAAGAAATGACAAAAATAAATTTTTGGCCCACCCTAGTATCCATCCTCTATGAGGAACCGAGTGGAGTAATTTTTATCTATGACTATCGAAAGAATGATTCGTGTTAATTATATGATTGGAAAATTCGGAGAAATTGTTATTTTTAAGCAGCGGCGATATTCTTATATGCGTGTATTTAGGTTTCTAGTGGTTTGGCCTATATATTTTTTGTCAGTTGGTATAGATACGTGGACGATATATTAAAAAGTCAATGAATTTCTTTTGGATGATAATTTTATAATTCTTAAAACTAATCCTACATGTAAATTTCAATATATTGTTAGAAAAGTTGTTAAACACTGCCCATCTCTTAAAAACAATTGCGGGAATTCATTATTACAAACAAACCCCCAATCACCAAGGCTTTATGGACTTTCCAAAATCCATAAAGCAAATATACCGATTAGGCCAGTTGTATCATATGTTAGTGCACCACATTATAAACTTTGCAAAATTCTTAATCATCTTATACAATCATATAATCTCTTCCAACCGACACATACCGTAAGAAATAGTATCGAATTCACCAACCGCGTTCAATAGTTATGATTATTACACAAACAATTACACATACCCAATAACTCTAAAATAATATCATTTGATGTAGTCAATCTTTTCAAAAATGTCCCAATAATTGATACAAAGAACATTTTTATTGATTTACTAAATAATTCTAAACTGGATGAGGAACTCGTAAAGGAAATCATAAAAAAATTCAATGTCTGCACGAAAAAATTATTTAGAATTCAATAATATTTTTTACGAACAACGTTTTCCCCAATATCTCCCAGTCTAGCCAATATATTTTTAAACAGACTTGTTAAATTCAGATCACCCTTTTGTTAATTCATGCATCCTCAGTTGGTATAGATACGTGGACGATATATTTTGTATTTTCACGGGCACTGATAGACAACTAGATTCTTTTCTCGCTTACCTTAATGTACAACACTAAAATATTAAATTTAAATGATTGAACATTTTTTAAATAAGCCAGATTTGCCGTGTCAATGTATTGCACAGGTAGGTTGTTGGTGATTTTGTCAACAACCAAAGCCTGGATATTATACCTGGAATTTACTCGTGATTGTATGATGAAATTAGTGTACCCTTTTATTGGACGCGAGCTATTGCCTACACCCTTGAGGACCGCATTGTAAAGCGGCGAGATTTTTAAATTTCACTCATCACAGCACGCTACTGTGAGCAAATGATTTTGCGATGCACTATCAATTAGACATCGTATTAACCGTTTTTCATTTTGATTTTTGTAAGCTAATACTTGGGCGGTCGACAATGAAATATTAGCACTAGGCGAATAAGATTTTGACTGGATTCGCGCGGTAACCAGTGATATAGATGCTACTGTATGCGCATCATCTCGATTATTATCTTCAAAATGAAGAAGCGTATTATGACGTTTATTGCATTTTTTGCAATTACGCGTTGATTTGCAATTTTTTATAATGTGCGAGTAACTTAGACAGTTAATACAACCATTTTTGGTCTTTATGAAATTAAAGCGTTCGTTGATCGGCATGCCTTTGTACTTTGGACATTCGTACAAATGTTTATGATCTTCTCTTAAACATAGTAAGCAATTATTTCCAGTACTTTTAGTCAAGAAAGATTTGTAAGTCTTATTTGTATTTAAATTATTTTGACCATATCGAACAGAAGCGGTGTTGCTAGTAGTTGTACGTTCTAAAATTTTCACCTGACTTCGTAAAAATTCTACCAGATCTTGGTAAGCGGGAATTTCCTTTTCACGTTGCGTCATCTCGAACATTTGTGAAGTTTGGCTATCCAATTTCGATAACGCGCAATATAAAAGAATGAAGTCTGTTAGATCTTCGATTCCCAGCTGTTTCAAAGCGGAAACGGACGCAGAGTATTTCTCAATAAACGCGTTTAAGCCACCAGCGGTGTTGACATATTTTATTTCGAAAATATTTTTTAAGTAATAACAACCCAACGCCCTTCTATCCTGATATTTTTGTACGAGGCTATTCCATAAAGAATTATAATTTTCTCCCGTAGGAAGTACCCCTGATGTCAAATAAAGAGCGCCGTGCGATAATTTTGAAATTAAATATTGCATTTTCTGTGATTGGGTTAATAGTTTATTTTGATGAATGTTGGCCTTAAACGTTTCATAAAAAATGGGCCAGTTCTCCTGGTTGCCATCATATGACGGAATTGGATAGCCGGCAACTTCATTGGACTATCCAATACAGGAGCCTCTTGCAACTTTGTTTCCGAAAGTTGGGATTTTTTAAATTTGATATGAGAGATGCTCCCATCAAATGCAATAAGTTTTTGATCAGGTACTAAGTCAGGATTCAATTCTAAATTTAATATATTTATTTCATCTGAAACGGCGGTGAATTGCGTTTTTGTTTCATCAATTGTTTGTATGACTCTGTCGTCCTTGTATTCTCAGACGAAATCCGTTTTGATTTTTCGTACATCATGTTTATGTGAGCGAAAACAGCGTCCCGTTTTGCTTCTAAAGATTTCAATATGCGACATTTTGAATATTTTTTTTTATCGGGAGGTACTTCAGTGATCTAACAAATAAGTTCGTATTTATTCTAAAATACTCACTTGTGAAATGTTATTTGTTATGTTATGTTAAAATTGTTATTTAATATGTTTGAATACCGAATTTATTTGATATTTTATTATAAATGTATGGTATAAATCTTATAATATGTAGATGTATGATGTTTAGCAAATGCATAAATATAAATACGATTTTATTGAAAAAATATGTGCATGAACTGAATGATTACATTTATAAGACTTATATAATCCTTAGATAAGACTTATATATGACTTATATAATCCTGAATATTAATTAATGTATGTATACATAAATTAACACTGCGTTTGTAAAAGTATGAATTAAATGATTATATTTATAGACTTGATCCTATATAATTCTGAATATCAATTATTGTAGGTATAAGTAAAATAGCACTGCGGTTATAAAGAATGAACTGAAAGATTATATTTATAAAGATTTAATCCTATACAATCATGAATATCACTTATTGTAGGTATTCGTAAAATCACCGCGCTTGTAATATATTAAACAACAACTTATTTATTACTGAATAGCTTATTTATTCGAAATAAACAATTCAATAACTTTGTTACAATTGCCAAGTATCCGTGCGTTAATAACACTGTCAAGTAACAAGTAGCTGAAAAAATATTAAACGATATTTATATCGACAAATATCACGCTGCGTAATTATTTCAATGAACAAATATTATGAAAATTGCGATAATGGAGTTGCTCAATACGATATAGTCGGATGTACGAATAGATTAATTCGTTCGTTCGATCTTTGTATGTGGATCGATCTCCGGTCGAAGGTACCAAAGTTATATGGTGATGCGGTTATGTTATGGTTGAAATGGTGCGCTTGCAGCGTCCAACTATACGGAAACTTCCAAGAGGCTAGCAAGATGTCCCGTACTTAGCGAAGGGCCCGGCACAGAGAAACCATGCAAGACACTTACCTCCTGGTTATCTTCCGATTTATTGAACTGCGACCTGATGAACTGCGGTTGAGTGGACTGTAGATGCGGGTGGCCGTCTTCACCAAGATTGTAAACAAATCCACTGCGAAGAACGGCTTCGAAAGGCGGTGGATCGAACGACAAATTGAGGTTAATGCGGAATGCGGAACGTGCGTAAAATGTCACACGGTGGTGATGGCGGTCGATAGTACTCGCAGCGACGGTCCAGAATGTACTAACGCCGGCCCTGCTGGGTCCCGCGTCATTGGTGGAGACAGGTAAAGCGGATTGCCTAGTTTCTCAATGAAAGGCGTTCACTATATATTCCAAATATAGATATGGTCCGACCAACCTGTTCGTTCTAAGGAGAGGGAGTTCATAATTTGAAAAGGTCGGAACCCATCCGGAAGGGCGTACGTGGAGGAGCCCTTTCCACCCCTATCTTCGCGGAATGACGTTCAATTAAATCTGGCGTCTTTCATATAGTCTTCAAATCATTTTAAGTATTTTTAATTCACGGGTTGCTAATAATATAAAAACCTACCTCGAACTGGTCAACCTCGAGCATTCATAATGTAATTAGAATTTATATAAATGTCTCCTTCTTCCAAATTCATGAACAGATGAGGCGAGATCTTCACTTCAATATTTCAAATCGAAAGGCAGGAAATTTATCATAATAACTGAATCTTTGACGTTTTTCGTAAATTTGTTTCCATAGATGTTTTTCTTTCCCGTCCGAATTAAATTATGTAGTGTAAATTTATTTTCTCTCGAATTGTTTGATTGCTAGAAACTCCAACACGTTTTCTAAAAGAATCAGGGTTACTTTCGCGTCACAATGTGGGAACTAGACTAAAGATATCCGTATAAGAAACCCGGAGTTTTTCAGAATAAGGCAGCACACTAATAATGCCGGTTACTTTTCTCCCATCACAAGATGTGTCGAACATATAATTTGTATTGTGCTGACCCTAACATTGATGCTGATATTCTTGCAGACACCTTATCTTCGTTCAAAAACTCACTCATACGCAACATCCATTTTCTAAACGATGATATGAACCTATAGTTCCATTAAATCAATCATTCATTAAATACTAATCGCACTACATTCAAACAAAATATACAATACACATAAATGTACATGTAAAAAATAATTAATTGCATAAATACATGTTACTAGAGCGTGCCGAAGACACTTGTAATTGGGATAGTGGGCATAGTCTTCACTATAATGTTTATTATCAGAGTATCATGTACCATTTATCCTGTTAGTGTCTCTAATAAATAAATAAAAAAAAGATCACGAGCCATTTTTATAGATATTTACGTATAAATGTATATTTTGATAGATTTGGTTAAACGACATCACGAGCCATTATGTAGTATCAGCGTCTAGAATGATATTTACGTGAACATATTAGAATCTTAATATTAATTAAACATCGATTAACGACATTAAGAAGGTGTCGCGTTTTTAGAGAACAATTCTTTCATTTTCAATTCAGTTCATTAAAAAAAAGATAATTCCGATATTTATTTACGTAGACATGCTTCTAGTTATATTAGCTATTTATATGTGCGGTTTCAGTACATTAAGTGCACGATGAAGGATAGTTAAGCTCCTCGTATTAGAAATAGAAATTGTATTAAGTAATTTATAAAATCGAAAAATTTTAGTTGGTAGCTTCGGTTGTGTGAGGGTGGCTTGAACACCTTATAAACCGTTGGGTCAGATTCACTTCACTTTTTATTCAATTGATGGACAGTTGCCATTGAAATCTCTTTGAAAACAGGCATAGGTCTTTTCATGTAAGCTTGCAATTGAGTCAGTATGGGTACAGTGCGTAATACGCGCATCGTTTCGTTGTGTTAAGTTTACGGACACGTCCCTCTCGTAACACAAATTAATACAATGAAACAATGCGCGTATTACGCACTGTACCCACACCAATTCAATTTTAAGCTTGTATGAAAAGAGCTATAATGTTATGAATTTTAATATTAATTTCTGAGTTTTTTTTAATAGCAAAGTAGAGGAAATATATCTTATCAGTATTAATTCATAGCAGATTTTTATCCGTCCATTTTTTTAAGTATTTAAATCTTCATTGGTACGCACAAGCGCTGCGCACCAATCTAGACGCTATTTTTAAATTTTAAAAAATGTTGGAAGCCCACTGGCTATCACACGGAATTAAAAAATAGGCAAATTGGGTGGGTCTCCGCCTCGCGTTATTAGAAATCCACCGTGGTAAATATTTTTTACCACACGCGAAGACCAATGAATTTAATTTAAAAAAGGTGATTTTAAATTATAAGAAAAAACACAAAAATCTAACACTTATTCACAACAAAAATAAAAAAAATAAAACACTGTTTTTTCACAAAATTCGGCTTCGCGAACGGGCAGAGTAACGATGTAAAAAAGGTCAAAAAATACAATGCAGGTCACATAGAAAAAATATACAGTTATTTACAATGTTTAAATATAGCATATTACATTCACAGACAAAAAAGTATTAAATAACCGGTTCCGCGATTGCCGAGAACGACGGATACTTTTATTTCAAATGTTCTCCGGCCAATCGCGGAAGAAACCATTACATATAAATTTATTCAATAACCAGGTCAGACTAAAATTAGTTAATTATATTCATAGTAAAATGACAAACAATTTTCATTATTATATACGGGTTATGGTATTTATCATTATTATTAAAAATACCCGTACGGTGAATGACTCACGACCCTCGCGGCGGGTGGGGGGTGGGACCCACCCCCCGCGGGCGCTGCCTCGGCCAGTAACTCATCCACAACAATTTCTGACCACTAATTACACTTTCATTCATAATATTACTTGACCCACATTTCTATTATTATGCACACTCGTATTTCCTGTGTGAACACTATCAAATTGTAAGCTTTGTAACATTGAATAAACATTTTATTACACACACTATTGTTTTGTTTTCATGTCTCGCGCTCGGCGAGACTATGGAAATTAGGTCCTGTGCGGAACATTCATTCCCTATAGTACTTACCTCATTCCACGTTTATTTATTAATTAATAAAACCGTATCGTCTGCATAAGCAACTATTTGGCCATGTGATTTCAGTTCGAATATGTTATTGAGTATAAAATAAATAACAATGATCCAAGTATTATTCCTTGTGGTATGAATGAATGAATAATAAAAATATTTACTAATTATGTTTTTATTATACAGTTTGCGTCCGTCCTGATGAAGATACAGTAGTGTCGAAACCGGTAGGTGTAGAGTTCCTAGGTAAGTGTTTAATACAAAGCTAACGCTATAAACATCAAAAATAAAAATATTTAATACCTTTGAGAACAGTTCTACTAGGGAAGTGTTTATGGGAATTAATAAAATACACTTTTATTATTACATATAAATGTGTATTTAAAAGTTATTTAGTATTTGTATTATGTTGCAATACAACGCAGTAACCCTTACGTCAAATATTTTGTATAAATTTGTCATTATATTAGGTTGATGCATAATTATAACGTTCACTCAATAAAACCATTTAAAAAGTTATGACATACATTGTGTGCTGAAAATACTCGTATATACATACTAATACAATTTTTTTTTATGCCTGTTCTTTTTTACGCGCGTTAATTAAGGTACTGAAACACATGCTTTTTTTGAGCGTGCTCAAAACTAGTGCTAACTTTGATATTGCATATCTTTGATATTAGGCCATAGTTGCTTGAACATTTAAGACTCATAACATAGTAAGGAATCTACCGGCCAAGTTTCTGCTGCTAGCTCTGGTACATCATATACTATCGTGATTTGTAAAAAAATATGTTTGCTGTTGTATTATGAAGTGTTCATTTAGTTAGTTTTTAGTCGAATTTTGTTATTTTTTTTGTTGATTATTTGAGTTATTACGTACTTTTACTCACTATTTCATATTTAGTTTGACATAAAAGAAATTACGTAAATAAAAAATAATATTATAAATATAAATGTTTTTTTTATTTTTTCGATTCATTTATCTGGTAGAGTTGCAAGTTTATGTACACGTTTATATCATAAAACAATGGTAGACTAGACAAGGTATGAGAAAAAAAAGGTTTCAAAGCGGGGTCAGTCAACACTTAGCGGAAATTTTATTTTATTTGATCCGCTCCATACAAAAAATACAAAACTCTTTTTTTTGCCCAAACTATTAAGTTCAGGAAAAAGTTTCATAGGACAACTATTGATAAGGTTAATGAGCTCTATCCATCCGCATAAATAAAAAAGTAAAAAAAGAAAGTTGGTCCCTAAGTCCCTCAAATTACGGTTTCGACCCACTGTGCGGCGGTTGATTTTTGAGCGTGCTAGTAATTAGCATGCTCATTACTAGCAATGTGCGTACACACGTGCTATGTAGCATGTATTGTACTATGTACATCCTAAGAAGTAGCAACACTAATAAGCATGTGTATCAGTACCTTTATAATTTTTGGCACGCGTTGTATTTTATATCTTGCATCCACACATAGCTGAACAGAATACACATGCATTCCAACTCAAGGTATACAACAAAAACCAGAATTTCAATCAAAGACAGTTCTCCATCAATGGATAAAAGAATCTTAATTATAAATTAACCACAATTATATTATTATGAAAAATATATCATCAAATAGAATATAAAAAAGATCAACAGCGCCCAGAGCACATACAATTTGCGTAACACCATTTTCAAACGGCTTGATGTCGTCATTTATAGGAGCTGCTATTGGTCGAATGTTCAGATGCTCCGTGTTTTCAATATTGTTTTATGGAACAGAAGCATGGATGGTTACCCAAAATTTGCGAGGCGAAGCATTCGAGACGTGGATCTACAGAATATTACTAAAAATAAGCTATGGTTCCGATGAATAAAGAAAAATAATTCAGAATATTCTGAATTATTCTGATTTTGTCCAAATTTTTCAGAACAGAGCACTGGATTTTGTCCCAGAGACATCGTTAATCAAGATATACTATAGATGTCCCATAGAGACGAAATTATTCCAATCAAAAATAGATATCTCGTTAGTGACATCTGTGTTTAATTAAGGGGAATGAAAAAGATTTGGATGCCGGTCGCGCTAATGATAATTATAAAATACATATGAAAAAGGTTGTAAAACTTAAATATATGCAACTTCCAAAAATTTGATAGACGTTGTATTCTATCGTGGATAGAAATGGTGAACGTTACATTGTGTAAAGTGATCACTCAAGCCAACTGTAAGATAGGTTGTAAGCCCTATGGAACAACCAAATACTTCCATACCTACTTTCCCATAAAACATATAATTTCGTATCTTTGAGGCATCTATGATATATATTGATCGAAGAAAAATAATTAATTAAAACAATAAAAATCCTAAAACTTTATATGTGATGAGACAGTAAATGTGATCCCCAACAAGATAGCTAAGGTTTCTTGAACGGATAGGGCACAATTGACTAATTTAAAGGACTCCCTCGATTCAGGGTTCTAGGTTATCTAGTATCCAATCCATGTAGTAGGCGACTCTGGTAAATATAGCGGGAGAATCTTCTAGTCCACATCTTTCGGTTCCACCACTTAGAATGCCGAACTGCATATTCCTGGTGACTTCGTTTATTCTTTTTGGTAGTATCAGGGGTCCTCCGGAGTCAGCGCTGCAGGAGCTGATGCCTTTCTCGCCTCCTGCGCACAGCTGTTGGAAGCCAATGCCATCCGCGACGGACCTGAAATATTTATTGTAAATTTTTTTAGAATCCATCCACCGGAGTGGGGTCGCGACATAATCCAGAGCATTTATCAACCAGGGGTGTGCAGTTTGAACATCGCAGCATGACTTTTACGTAACCAATTATTTGGGAAAAAATCGGAATACAACATATATTTCGTAATATTTATATTACAATTATTAAAATAATATTCATATTTTGATATTTTATAAAAATCTGTAGCATAAATATTTGGTTTCTATTTTTTTACCCAAAATATACGTTTACAAAAAAGCCATACTTCAATGTTCCCACTGCACGCGCCTGCAATGAACTATTAAACGGAGCAGGGTGGGGACCAAATGGAGACTCGTATCCGAATATTATAATATGCGAACCTCAAATATATTCGCCTGTTTTTAAGTATTCGTTTTTCGAAGTATACTTATATTGTATAATGTATTAATGTTTTATTTCAACGTATCATCGTAAACTGTAACTGTACTAATCACCTTGTCCTAAATGACTATCAATTAGGGTCATTCTGACCTGTCGATAGTCTTTAAATTTAAAAAAAAAAAAGATTTTTAATATTTTTCTAAACGAAACAAAGGTTTACGAACCTTGGAAGTCAAATGCAAGTATTTTTAGGTATACGATTTTTTCTCCAGAAGTACCGCTATCGGCTATATGGAAGTAGGACATCAAAGATGTAAACGCCGTAAATTGTCGGACATCTTTTGCATTTGCCTTTTTTTTAAGTCTTATGCTTAGGTATCTTTATTGTTTTATGAGAATAAGCACTTACGATTAACACACTTTGTTTTGTCAGCGATGGAGTAGGCTTTCTATTATTCATTAGTATTACCTTCTTACAAATACTTGAGCCGACAAATAAGAAGTTATATATATATACTAATTTTTAAAAAACTTGCACGTGGGGTGTGAGATAAAGAAATATAAATATATCTTAAATTTTGTCAGTTATCGAGAGAATACTGACATGTCTGTATCTAATTTTTTGTTGTTTTTATATATGTATATTTACAAAATTGAAATATTTTGTTTCTGTTTTTTTTTAAATTGTATTTCTTAATTCAACATTATTTTTCAATATATTTTTTGTATTTTTTTTATAACATATATTTTTCCAAATTAAAATAAAAAATTGTGTACTACTATTATGTTTTTTTTAAATATATAGAATGTATTTATCTGTATTTATTATCCGAAGTAAATTATTCCTTTCTTAAAAAATTTACGAATATATTCGAATATATTATCATTAAATATTCGATATACGAATAGTTTAAATCACGAATATTTGGAGGCTCTAGGACCAAACCCAGAACCTTGGTTAACTTAAGAACGTGAAGGGATCACAATTGAACTTGGTCAAGTGTTGATCTGAGCAGAACCCCATTTAAACACTTTTTACCCTATCACCTGTTTCTTTCGCACTCCTTTCTATTTACCCCCATTAGGACACTTGACACCGAGGTATGATTGTTTATAATTTGTCAAGTTTATTTGATATTAAGTACATCCTGAACGAAGGAACGTTGTTTCCGAAACCGGTTGGTTTTTACCAAAAATTAAGTGGTTTATCACTATTATTTATCATAAAGTTAATTCATTTAATTATATTTTTAATGAATAACCACAAAGTAATAGCAAAATACAATAGTATAAATTATCAATGTGTACTAAGTACAAAGAAAGAGAAAACATGTATTGCAAAAGAAGAAAATGGTTTGATTTATGTGTCAAGAAAAACACGGAGGAAATAATTAAACGAAACATTTAGAACACTAAGATAGTGACAGACCTTTAAAGGCAGACAAACTCATAAAGTATTAATAGCCCTCCAGAAATTCTCATTCAGGCTACGATAAACTTGACTTCTCGATAAACAATAATTTACTATGCAACAAAAATTATCGGAATGCATTTCTTTTAATTTATAATGTCGGAGGGTGTGGTATGCGAGAAAAGAGATGGTACTTATGTTTTCCGCAAGACCCTAATGAATAAGTACGTATGCATAATTTGAATCAGATTTGTCAAACGTAGATATGTGTAGAGAATATATAGTGCAGAGAGGTTGGGGTAAAGGGAAAAAGAGAGATGTGTTTATTTTTTCCAAATGATGCTAAAATCCAACGTTTGCAAAATTTGGGTTAGATCTCCATAGAATAAGATAGATAAATAACGACCAACTGGTTGTAAGTTCATATTATCCTAGTTGTAGTTCATTTTGTTTCAATATTAGCAATCACTAACGGAATCGGAAAATGAAATTGTGCTACAATTACTGAGCAGACCTGTTGTATTTCTCGCCACATATCTGGTTCGAAACAATCGGCACAGATATCTGGAGAAGTTTTGTGCTGCCGTCCTTCTTCGTTTCCGTCACTCCCCATCCCGGCAGCACGAGGCGCTCGTTCAGCTCATTCTCCTGCAGGTCTCCAGTCGTGGGCAAGCAAACTGGAACAGCATTAGCTGGAAGCGACAGAATTGCTCTTGAATTATCATAGTTTTCAAGTCGTGGCCTTGGGAGACAAATGAAAACACTGAGAATTAATTAGCGACTTATTAATTAATTTTTAATGTACAACGTCACTTTACACGAATTAAACTTAACGCTGTTTGATTTTAGAATGAAGAAGTTAAAGGTAGGAAACGGATATGTACGGGTTTATGGAGAGATCAATCGGCAATAAAAGGAAGCACGCTCTTACCTTATTTCTCTCTGGATTCAGGTAAATGGACTGGTTTCTTGCTTATCAGAAAGGCGCTACGACTCACTGATGTTCTTCTGGTTCACTTTGTTCCTTATCTGAAGGTCATATACACACAAAGATCCTCAAAAGCCAGCACAGTCAAGAAATAAAAAGTCAAATGTTCCAAAATCACGCAATATTATGTCAAAGTCATAGAAACAAGGTTTTAGTTGAACGTGAAATAGAAACAAAATATAGATAAAATGGCGTTAAAGATACAACAACAGACCAAATTTAAAATCAATTATAACTGGTTTAAAAATACCCAGCAAATGGTGACTAGTAAAAGTCAAACGTATTTGGTTATTTCAGATCGATTGCGCGGTGCTGATAAAAAATATACGTCCCTAAGCGACAATTATGAATTGTTCCTAAATGCTGCTGATGGCGTAGATATTATCGCAAAATATGATATGCTGTTCCGAAAAGCTGAGGAGATCTATAATAAAAGGAGATCTATAAAAAGTTCCTAGTTCCAAGTGGCTCATGTACATCATCAAAGGGAAATTTATAATATAAAATAATATAAAGGCTGCCAAAAATAAACTTACCAAATTTTGATGGGGGGACACTTTTTCATGGCCCAGTTTTATAAGCCTATTTAATTCATTGGTAATGATCCGGAAGGACGTTTCCAAAACGGAAAAGTATCATCATGTGCTGTCTAATCTCAAAGAGGAACCGCGTTCACTTATTATGCACTTACCAGTCGTCGATGGCTCTTTAGATATCGCGAAGGAAATATTAAAGGTCGCTATGAAAACGTTCATTTGTTGGCAGATCTTCACGTTTCAGAATTTTAAACTTACCGGTTTTACCTAAATCAAGTATGGGATTGTGGGCCAAGATACTGAACCCTTTATTTGAGTTACGGGTCTTGAACAATTTGGGCATACCTACCGAACATTGGTCGTACTTGTTGTTGTACATAGGGTTGTCTAAGGTACCTGCTGAGGTCAAAACTCGATTTGAGCAATAATACGGTAGGAATGTTTCCCAGGTACCTATATTCAATCAATTGATTGACTTCCTATAAATAGAATGTCGTTTAATGGAAACGGCTGCCAGTTACGTGGAATCGCCTAGTCATTATAATACGGAACGTAGTCAAAAGGTTGTTCACGTCGCAGAAAATAATCATAACTCAGTTTTTACATCGGACAATCGGTGTTCATATTGTAACTTTTCGGGACATTTTTAAAAATAATTGTTATAAATTTGGGAAGCTGAATATTGCTGCTCAAAGAGATTGGATTTGTCAGCAAAATTTGTTTTTTAAGTTTTTTGGAAACCATACGGCAGCAAATTGCAATCGAAAAATTTTTTGATGTACGCTTGACGGGGAACGGTGCTTTACCCACAAAGAGTAGTCGGCAAGTGGTAACGATTAACTTTAAACCAGAATACTCAACCAGCGTCATGTATTACGGCGGCAGAACTAAGGAACCTACTGCATATTAAAAAGGTAGGTTGGGTATTTCTCGCGATGATATCACATTTTCAGATGATGGTTCGTGTCAACGCTCAGAAACTGACATTATTTTCGGTTGTGATATTCTTGGTGAAATACTGAACGGTGAAAAAAATAATTTAGGTTCGAGGGGATATTATGCACTGGGTACCAATTTGATTTCGCTGTATTCGGTCCAGGACGTTCGACAACATTTGACAACTCGGTGTCAAGTAAAATTTTGGAGAGTTTTTCTGGGATTACTCTTATCGCGGCGGTAGAGTAATTTTGGCGTTCTGAAGAGCCACCTCGGGTAAAGGTGACTGATCCTGCGGATAAGGAATGTGAACGGTTTTTCGCCTCGACCACGCCACGTGATCACGACGGTAAATATATGGTTCAGTTGCCTCTTTTACCAGATCATCAGTGGCTAGGGGATTCAAGGCACGAATTTCGTGAAAAATATTTATAATTTGTTCGAGGTTAATATAAGAATATATTAACCTCGAACACAGGAAAATTTCTAAATTTGAGATGAATTCGGATACAGAGCATTATTTTCTTGCAAACCAAAGTATTTTTAAAAAATCGGGCGGTACTGCAAAAATTCGGATGGTTTTTGATGGTTAGTATCCCGACTAATACTGGAGTTTCGTTAAATTACCGCTTGTACTCGGGCGAGCGACTTCAGAATGATATCACGGATATTATTATGACTTTTCGGTGGCCACGCATTGTTTTCACAACGGACATGAATCCATCCTGGTGACCGGAGCTATCAGTTGATTTACTGGCGGTCGTCCGCGTCGGAGCCCTTACGCGTGTATGAGTTGACCACTAATACTTATGGTTTAAAATCCAGTCCGTTTGTTGGGATACGTTGCTTTCATAAATTAGCTTACGATGAAAATAACAATATTCGGGCGGCCCAGCTATTGTTAAAGTCGAGTTATGTTAATGATTTCAACGGTGGCGCTGATACCCTAGACGAAGCTCGTGGTTTAGAGATGAGCTGGTGTCATTCATGAACTCGGCGGGTTATGAGTTATTCACTTTCGTAATTTAATTATTATATTACGAAAGTGGTCATCGAACGTTGTTGGACGGCTTTCCTTCGGATCATTTGGAAACAACGCGAACCTTCGACAAGGCAGACGATTCCGGGTTTATAAAAATTCTGGGTATCCAATAGGATCCCATGTCGGATAGTTTTACTTATAGGTTGAATTTGAATTTGAATTTGGATAATTTTACTTATCGGTTAAATTTGAATTTGAGATACTCGGCAGAACATTTTGTCTATGGTGGCTAGATTATTTGATCCACTCCGTATTTTAAATTAAACTCCTTGTGTCTGATTCGGATGGTACAAGGTATTTATTTTAATGAGGAATTTTCGGCCTTGAAAATGGGAAAACCGATTACAACTTATATGCGACGATTAAACCTGTTTATTGACAATTACGATTTACTTCGGACCGGGGGTCAGATTGACGCTGCAGAATTGCCTTTTAATGCGGGACATCAGATTTTGTTTCCTGGCAAGGGGCGATTCACTGAGCTATTAGTGACTCATTATCATAGGGTCTACTGCCATGTAGGCGCTAATATCCTTTTGGCGATTATATCCCGCTATTACTGGATCATTTTGGCTAGACTCATCATACGGTTCATATCAAGGAGAGGACTTCCGTCTCTAATAAAGTCCGATTGCGGAACCAATTGTGTGAGAACGGATAAATACTTAGCGGGGCTTTACACATTCCTAAGGGATAAACGTTTGGATATAGAACGGAGATTGGCTCATGAGAGTATAACGTGGTTCTTCAATGCCCCTTCTAGTCCAAATCACGGTGGATTATTTGAGGCAGCGGTGAAGTCTGCGAAGACTCATGCTCGGCGCGTGCTTGGCTTACATTTGAAGAACTTACCACTTTTTTTACTAAGGTGGAAACCGTAATGAATTCGCGACCTGTGTGTCCCCTGAATGTGGATCCGGCGGATTTCGAAGTACTGACACGGGACTTTTCTTGATTGAACAACCGTTGATAGCATTTCCTGAATATCCTTTCTCGGACACTAAATTGACTCGGTTATCTCGGTATCAGTCTTTGGGCGAGATGGAGAATCGAATATCTCCATACTCTAAACTGGATGATTTAGTCTTAATCAAGGAATATAATTTATCTACTATGCAATGAAAACGCGGTCGTTTAACAAAATTATTACCTGGTAAGTACGGGATTGTTCGGATCGCGGAAGTAAAAATGCAGAATGGTGTCTTACTGAGTCCCGTTTCCAAGTTATGTCGACTTCCTTTGGAGGTTTGTATCTCAGACGGGGCATAATTAGGCGACGTGATGTTCGGGCAAAAAATTTGTTAGTCTCTGGTCGGGGACTTTATAAACAAATATCTGTGAGCGCGGAGCCCTCTGTGAATATCAGTTGCTACGAACAACAGATTATTTGGACATCTCGGAACCAACGATTGAAATAATCGTGGCAGATAAAAGTATCAAACATAATTTATTGTATTAAACATTTGATCAGTTAAAGTGGTGCCGTCAACGAATTTGGTAGCTGGATGGAAGAGAACGGAGATCGGACGGAGAACGACGCCAAAGTTGCCTGCAAACTGGTGAATGGAATCTTTCATATCTAGAGAATTTCGAGTTCAATTTTTCCCTGTAGAGAACCCGAACCCGAGTAAAAGAAATTGCTCTAACAGCTGGGTATCACTCTATTTTACACTTGTAGAACATTCAGTTTTAAGGATAAAAATTAGAACAAACTCAAATATTCTCATAATGAGAATATTTGAGTTTGTTCTAATTTTTCAGAACACAGTAATGGATTTTTGTCCCAGGGATATCATTAATCAATATATAGATGTCTCACAAAGACGAAATTATATTTTTATGGAAAGTAGGCCTGGAAGTCTTTAGGTGTTTATAGGGCTTACGACCTATCGTACGGCTGGCTTAAGTGATCACTTTACCCATTGTAACGAACTTTGATATTTTGATCTTAGTGTTGTCAGCGATTATACATAGGCTGTTAATTTTGTGTGAAAATTTATCGGATGTTTATTTCTGCTAAATGTAATAGTGTAGCATTCAGTCAGTAGTGTTTAAGAACCACTGATTTATTATGCATCACGAATACAGTACCCCTAGGTTGTGTTGCAAAAACAAACAATAGGAAACGTTAAATGGTGTCGTAGTGGGAAAGATAATGTAGGTGTTGAACCTTCACGGGCTAAAGACAGGGAGAATTGACGAAGCTCAGGGTAGGCGTATATCTAGTGGTGTAAAGAAACAGGCCAATGTCGAAACGATGAGGATGAAATTTTATTTCGCGCTTGGTGATGCACAATCAAGTCTAAATACGAATGAAGTGAACGTAATATAATCGAGGGTTAAGTGATAATATCTCATCTCTTACCATTTTTGTAAAAGAAAGTCTTGTAGGGAAAACAATATTTCAAACATATTTTGTGCATAAAATTCTTCTTAATTTTTCGTCTCCTTCAGTGGTGTTATCTAAGGTGAAAAACTGAGTAAGGGCAGCCCTGGCCTTTTTATCCAATACCCTGACCTTCTCTATTTTCGTTCGCTTAGCCTCGTGCTAGTTGGTTGCTCCGAAGGGAAACCAAGCCCTGCCGGAGTCTCCGCATTGCTTCATTCCACCAGGAGGCCTTAGTAGGTCTCCCTGGCGTGACCAGGGAGACCTTGAGTAAGTCACATAGAATAATTGTGACCTTACCGGGAATTGAACCCGGAATTCTCTGTGTGAGAAGCCAGTCATACCCACTGGGCTAAGAAAACCACTTGGTTCTTTAAAAAAGGTTCTGAGTTCGTGACATTCCTTCATTAAAGAGTGATTATTGGTATATGTTTATTTCCTACAGGATTAAACTTCAGGAACAAACTAAGATGTACAAGTTAGTTAATAAAACTCTCATGCATAGCGTAGGTCCGCTATATGTTACGTTAAATACTGAACTGAAAATGTGACGTAGCTGTTCTGTCTCCTTAGAGTGACTTCTTTTGTTCTCGTTTGTTTACGGGCGCGGCGGTATGATTAAGTAAACGCAAACAAATAGTTGGTCGGTGGATACACGGCTCAGAGATGCACAGGTACCGCCACAGCTCTAAGCTTCCCATTACTTCTGGAGGTTAAGATAAGTGTATTGCTGTAACGAAAAGTGTGAGAAAAAACCTGATTACATACGTTGACTTAGGTCGATTGAATTTTTCAGCCTGAGCAATCCGATGTCGTGCCGTAGCTGGTAGCCTCCTCCCGCCTTAAGTCCAATGAAGTTAGCGTGGTGAATGACCTTCTCAATGAGGAAGTCCTGTACTGCCGGTGCACACTTGAGTTTGTTCCTCCCGATCTTCTCGCAGTCTCTTTGGGTGGCATAATCGTGTTCCCCTACCCTGACTCCGGCGAGAGTTCTTCCGAGTAATTGAAGATTGGTGATGCAGTGGGCAGCAGTCAAAATATAGCGGCTATTGACGATGGTGCCAGCGCACGCAAATAGACGTTTAGCATCTGAAAAATATTCAAATATTATCGGTTACACTGACTTATTCTGAAAAGAAACAATATAACCCGCAAAAACTTCACCCCTTCATGCAAAAGTAACAAAATGTACTTGATGTATATAGATGTACCTATATAAATTTCAAATGATTTATAATATACCATTATTGCAAAGTCTTAGGGTGTTGAAAAGTGATATTGCACCGTCGTACGGCCACCACATAGACTTTAAATACAGGACACAATTTTTACGTAAAGTGTTGTGAACATCGTGAATCGCAGAATATCACATCGTATCTCGGAACATGAATTGGACATAAAAAACAAGAAAACCACCCTCGACTCTAGCGATGCATACTAAGACAGAAGGACATCACATAGACTTCGAAAGTGCACGAACAATTGCGAAACTTTCAGACAGTAGACACCGAACACTCAGTGAGGCCCTAGAAATTCACAAAACACGAATTCTCCATGAATACAAGAGGCGATGCCAAGAGATTACCTGCTGCATATCATACAGTGATTGATAAGATAAAATACAACAATGAATCAAATAGTGAAAATGAAAATAAAAATAAAAACAGAATACGAAACGTCGACAACCCTAGCATGGCCAAAACCAGCAATTATAACAGTACAACAAGTCTGGTACCCCCTCACCCCCCACCACCATTACCAATCAGAAAAGAGAGTAAAGTAATAAGCTCGCCCCTGCGCTTGCCGCCATTACGACGGAGTCTTAAGGTACAGATACACATGCTTCTTTACTGGCATGCTAATGAGCATGCCACTAATAAGCATGCCCTAACAACTGTACACACTTGCTCATTACTGGCATGCTTATTAGTGGCATGCTCATAAATAAGCATGCCCAAAGCTAACAATCAAACACACATGCTTATTAGTGGCATGCTCTTGTCATAGAATAGAGACTCTCTTGTTCAAAATGGAAACTTTGCAAACTGAAATAGAAAATTCAAGTGAACCAAAAAATCAAAAAAGTTCCCGAGTTTCCATCCGCACATTTTTGATTTTAGTTTATATAATTTTTATTGTAAGATTTGAATCATTCATGCCTATTAATAAAGTTTCGTAAACATTATTTCTCACTATATTATTTTTACACAACGGTGACCGAGTATTCCACAGGCATTCGTGATTCCTATAATAAGTCACGAAAAGTAATGTTTTATCATCTCCCCAACGCGCCATATTTGTTTCATCTGTCGCGGACTGAGAAGATCGCATCGATAATACTAGCCGCGAAGCCCGCGAATGACATAAGCATGCTCATAAATAAGCAAGTCTGTTCACACATGCTCCAAAGATACCCCTTCTCTATGGTGAATGACAGTGGCATGCTTATAAATCAACCGGCGGTTGATTTTTGAGCATGCCACTAGGTGGCATGCTCATTTCTAGCAATGTGCGTACACACATGCCACTAATAACCATGCCACTGTCAAAGTCGATACTGCGCATGCTCACGTGCCACTAAAGGAGCATGTGTATCAGACGCCTTACATCTTACCTTAAACTTTGTACTTCACAAAATATTCGGCTTACTTACTAATTTTGTGGATAGTTTTCTGGGGTATTCTGTTTTGTATGTATTTATATATAAATATATACATACAAAACAGAAAACTAACTAAAAATAAGCCCAATATTTTGTGAAGTACAAAGTTTAAGTAAAAATTTAATTTCATATTAAAACGTTGCACTACGAAATGAATACGACTGCCACATTATTAAAATTTATTATATTTAAATTTATATGCATTTATTTTTCAGAACTTACTTTCGTTATATGAAATGAGCGCCATAAATGGATACTCAAAGAGGCTCGTGTCATTTCCGCCGTACAACTTGTCCTGCTCTTCGGCCGCGGCGCAGGCGCTGGGCAGCAGGCCGAGGTTTCTGTGGCCGGCCACAGATGGCGGGCCAGTCTCCACCGGGCAACACACCTGCAGTTAAATAACACAGACAGCGTTTTAAACCATAGATCGAGAAATTATAAAAAAAATCTAGAATTATTGGAATAAAGAAAAATGGTTTAAAAACTCCTTAAATTATAGATATCAAACTACAGAGTTTGTGGTATAGTATCTGAGCCAAACCAATATCATTTGGTGGTTACAAGGCTCACTTTTTTGACCTATTTTGTTCATAATTAACATAAATCATATTATGAATAACATACTAAAATGTTGTAAAATTCGATAATTTGCAGATGGTGCTTTAGTATACAGATCAGGAGACAACTATATAAAAATCAGAAACAAACTATGACCTAAATCAAATATCAATATGGTTTAAAATAAATATAAAAATTAAATATTAACAAAACAAGAGTAAAGAACATTGAAAAAAAGAGAACATTAGAAGCGCCAATAATAATCATTGATGGGAAAGCAATTAAAAAAGCAACCGTTAAAAAATACTCGAGAGTCATCGTAAACCACAAACTAAACTTTTTTTTAACATTTATTTATTTAAATTAACGGACATAGTGCAATAAAATATAAAACATAACATGAACAACATAAAACGTATCAAAATAAAAGTCATAAAAATTAAAAAAAAAGCAGGGACAAATGAAAAGTACTAACAAAGTGGAGACAAGATCTGGATTATCTAATCAGAGATTGTTTGAATCTGGACAGACCTACACCGAAGAAGTCCAGATACTGTCTTTAGTTTGTAAGACGACATAACCATGACATGGGAGCATGGAATCCATATTTAGTTCTATGATGGCTAAGGAACAACACTTCATTACTACGATATTGATATGGATATTGAATTGTATTTGGCCCAGTAACGAAGGCCCATCAGTGTCGCCGTTTAATATAATGAATATGGTGATTAAGTCAGTGTTTTCTTTACGTTTTTGGAGGTTATAAATTTTTAAATTTGACTCAATTTCACTGTAATCTCTATTCAAGCCCATCATCCATGCAACTTTTCTTAAGAAAGGTTGTTGCACAGATTCGACGTAACTTATTTGGTTTATATAAAAAGGAGACCAAATCGGAGAGGCAAATTCTAAGATAGGACGGACAAGTGAACAGTAAAGAGTTTTGATAGTATAAATATTTGTGAATTCAGAAGGCAAAGCCTAACTCCCTAACTCAGTTGACAATGCCTAAGAGTTTTAAGAATTTATTTACCACACAATCTTATTGTTCATTCAATGTAAGTTTATAGTCCAGAATAACTCCGAAGTCCTAAATAGACTTAACTACATACAATTTTCTATTTTATATTTTGTAGTTAAAGGATATAGGCGTTTTTGATTTTTTGAAATTTTTATTTTTTATTATTATTTTTTAAATAGAGATGTGAACACGAAATACGTGTCACATCAATATTATTACTATTTTCAAACTAAGCTAAATGCTTGTGCTATAATATGACATTATTTTAATAAATTAAGCGTTGTTTCGTTTACAGAGTGGAAATTCATGATTAACACAATAATTTATACACAACGTTTTATTCCACTAATTTGAGTTATATAAGCTTAAACGCTTTCGATGGATACAACCATCATATTCAGAGGCAATATTAGAACTAATTGTAAATCAATATGGCCGACAAATAATGTTAGGTAATAATGACGACACTAGAAATGAAAAATAATAATAGAAAAAGGTGTCCGAAAAGGTGACACAATGTTCATGTTCTGTCCAACCTCGGGTAAGACGAAATATATGTTCGATCTTCGGATTAACAATACCGTTTCCCGAGATCGGATTTAAAAATTACTAAAACCACCGATTCTGACTTGGTTGGAGATGATTGAAACATAATTATTTTATGTTTTAGGTGATAAAGGAAAATTAGGCAATAATAGCTTTTATCAAAATTATACGAGAGTAAGAAACACGAGAAATATTGATGAAATATTGTATTGAAAGAGACCATTATTCAGATAATTTTCCTTTTTATACCTTCACTTTTTTGATTTTTCAATCAAACACAAGAATTGCATAGTTACATTTTCTCATTCTTTTACACATTCTATTTTTCAAAAACTCTCTTGATAAAATTAAATATAAATAAAACACACATTTTTTTTTATTAATTCAAAAAACAAATATATACATATGACATCAACTCAAATTTTTAAGATATTTTTTAATATAATACATTGCCAAATCATTTGATATAGTTTTGGAGACAAAACACTTTATGTTAGCCTTAGAAGATGTATTTAAGACCCTGAATTGGGAAAACAAAGGTGTGAAGATAGATGGCACATATTTAAGTCACTTAAGATTTTCTGACGACATAGTACTTAGTTATCAGTAATAATATCAAAGAACTAAGTATAATGTTAAACACGAAGCATCGAGCAAAGTTGGTCTTAAGATAAATATAAAGAAAACAAAAATTTTGAGTCCAAAGAACAAAGCCATCACTATCAGTGATAATAATATTGAAATAGTAGATGAATATATATACCTAGGACAAAAGACAAAAATGAACAAAGATAACCAAACAGCAGAATTGCCAAGACGAATAGGAATGAGCCGGGCTGCTTTTGGCAAACTAAAACATATCTTCGAGAACAAAGAGATCCGAATTAGCCTAAAAAGAAAAACCTTTGAATCATGCATACTGCCAGTGATGACGTATGGATTGAAGACTATGGCGCTTTCAAAAAAAAGTGTAGAAAATCTCAAATGCACGCAACGATCCATGGAGAGATCCATGCTTGGAGTAAGCCTAAGATGACGAAATTAGGTGCAGAACTAGAGTAGTGGATATCATGGATCGTGTAGCGAAGCTAAACTGGCAATGGACAGGACATGTTGCAAGGCAGGATCCTGCAAGATGGCCTCCCAGAGTTCTGAAATGGAGACCTTGGGAGAATAAAAGAGGCACCGGAAGACCTCAAAAGAGATGGGCCAATGATTTAGCCGCTTTTGGGGGAAATAAATGGCTACAATTAGCAAACAACAAGAAAGGATGGAAAGAGAAGGAAGAGGCCTATATCCAGCAGTGGAGAGACGAAGGCTGATGAAGAAGAAGAAGAAGAAGAAGAATAATGTTGTAATGTTAGTTAAATAATGTTTGACCGTAATAATGTTAGGGTCCTATATCTAGAGGCGAAGGGGCGTAAACTGGATGCTCTAGAAATACTAGCAATTAATAAAGCAACCAAAAATAAAAATAACCTAATAAACATTCAAATACCTGCATCATTTCCATTGTTAAAATAAGTATTATTGTATGTAAAAATTAATTACTGTTGTATATGTCAATAAATAATTACCCTCGCCCTCCCCCCCTCCCTCTCCATCGACCCTTTACTTTCTATATGTCGGCCATATCGATTTACAATTCGTTCTAATATTGCCTCTGAAGATGATGGTTGTGTCCATCGAAAGCGCTTAGGCTTATATAACTTAAATTATTTGAATAAAACGTTATGTATAAATCATTCATTGTGTTGTCATTATTTTACTTTTTTTATGTTATGTACTTTACACTAATTATCAAAGGAGTCAATATCACATTGAAGTAGTAGACAGACTTGGGTAGTTTATTTGGTTTATGTATTTTATTTTTACGGTTTACACCTATTACAATGAAACAAGAATTTTTTACATATCTAGATAATAGTGTATATTAAGGGGGGGGGGGGGGTAAGGTTTTTAACATTTCTCTTGTATTTTATTTTTAATTTTTTAAATGAATGTATAACATCGCAAGAATATTGTGTCAAAATTTCAAGTCAATCGGAGCAAAATTGACGAAATTATGAACATTTGAGCGATGCTCAGACTGATTTTCTATACCTGTTCGGGCAGCTAAGAGACGCGCTTACCTGAGGAGTACCGGACGTGCTATTGTGTTGGAAGAGTTTTGCGTTGACAAGGACAAAAAGATGCTGATGATGAAATCTTTTTACTGTGTGAACATGGCATCGACGATTATGTGTAAGTATAAAATAAGTGTCGAGTTTTATTTTGAATTTTACAGTGTGCAAAACTTTAAAGCGTTTTCCCCACATCTCACCTTTTCAAAGTCGGTGTCCATCATAACATCAAAATTACTGCACCGATCCTTTTGAAATTTTGAACACTATTTCTGTACATAATTTACGGGGTAACGCTGGAGACTTTTTGTCAAATTTGTTAATAATTTTTATTTTTTAATAACAAATTAGTCGATTTTTTTCGCGAAAAATCGCGTTTTTCCCTTCAAAGTGTTCCAAAAAATTGTAAAATTGAAATTTCAAAAAACGCTCCCAGCGTTACCTGGGAAAACCTATTATCTAACGAATGAACTTTGATTTTTTGGTTTCAGATGATCCAGCACCAAGTTATGATGGACACCGCAATTCTACTTTTTTCCGAGACACGTCCGAATAATTGCTGTCATTGCCGTATTTTTTAATATTTCTTCTTGAAAATTTTACACAATATTCTTCGAATATCATACTGCAATGTAACATTTGTTTTAATAAAGAGATTTTAACTGTGTCGTTACAAAAAATTCACAAAAACATGCCTTTTTTTGTACGAATTAACCTTACCCCCCCCCCTTAATGTGAATAATACTGCATGAATGATCATTTACAAATGTATACATATATAGATACATACGTATGAAATTTATTATACAATATCTTTTGTAATAAGTTGTTTTTTGTTTGCTAGGAGATTTGATCATGCTAGAATAATGCGTATGTAAAATGTGCCTCAAATAGACGCAAGTGGGACATTCTTCTGCACTGATCCAACCCCCTCTCATAAAAACGGGGTTTTGTTCATCTCTTTACAAAATAATAGTGTGTGACAGAATATTAAAAAAAAAAAAATATTTTTGCTTAGTACATAAATCACAAATTAAGTGAAGACAATTATAAATTGTATGAACAAAGACATAAATATATTCATATATGTATTAACAAAGTTTAATCAAATAAAGTAAAATGTTCGTTAAGGAGATTTCGATAACGACTTAAGTTAATGTTAAGAATATCTGCTATTTGTGCATACTCGTTTTCTAGGATGGAAGGACTGTTGATCGAGGAGTATTTTTGGTGAGACGTGTTGATTTTGTTGCAGTGAAAGAATGCTGTGAATTGTTGCAGTGAAAGAATGATAAAACGGCTATTTCTAGCCGGTATGTGAAAAGATATGGATGACAAGAGTTCCGGAGAATCCAAATAATAAGAATGTATTATTTTGTACAGATATATGAGGTCAGAAATAATGCGTCTGTCACTAAGTTTGATTAGACCTGCCTGAATATGAGGTTGATTATAATAGGATCGGAATCTTAACCTGTAATTCACATATCTTAGAAATTTTATTTGGAATTTTTCTAATGTCTATATGAGTCGCATAATGTGGTGACCACAATTGACTACAGTATTCCAACTGATTTCTCACCAAAGATTTATATAGGTATGTACATGAGGCTATGTAATTAAATTTTTGTGAAGTGCGAATAATAAAGCTGAGTAATTTGAGTCTTTTATTGGATGTATTGTTTATATGGGTAATATAGTTTAATTTGGAGTCTAGTAGGATACCCAAGTCATCGACTTCGGTTAATTTATTTGAATAATCTCTGTTTATTCTATAATTAAAGTAAATTGGACATTTTATTCTACAAAACGTAACACTATGACATTTGTCTGTATTTAAATTTAGATTATTAGCTGTACACTACACATGAATTTTGTTAAGACATTCCTGTAGTAACTTGC
Source organism: Agrypnia vestita (assembly GCA_016648135.1). Lineage (NCBI taxonomy): Eukaryota > Metazoa > Arthropoda > Insecta > Trichoptera > Phryganeidae > Agrypnia > Agrypnia vestita. Next base: position 35,490 of record JADDOH010013782.1, read on the forward strand.
AGTCTGTTATAGATCTAACTGAGACGTAAATTTTCATGTCGTCTGCAAATAATAGAACTTGTACCGGGTCTGAGAAGTTAGTAATGTCGTTTATAAAGCAATTTAAGGAAAAAGGTCCTATATGGGAACCTTGGGGAACGCCGCTGGTAGCTATGAATTTATATGAAAAGAAGTCATGAATTTTGACTTGTAGGTTTCTTTCAAGGAGATAACTTGTAAGCCTGCGTAGAAGATTTCCTTGAATTCCTAGTTTAGATAATTTTTTTATTAATATCACCTGGCTGACTGTGTCAAACGCTTTACAATCGCGTCGATCTGAAGTTTATTGTCCAAACAATTAGAAATATAGGTTGTTTATATTGTGAAGTTCGTCAAAGTTGATCTTTCACTTATGAAACCATGTTGAAATAGAGTAATGAGTTGATTGATTGGTTTTGTGATTTTTTTTAGAACTAATTTTTCAAGAAGCTTAGGGATTGCGTCAAATTACAGATGGGTCTATAGTTTTTTACATCTGATCTATTACCTTTTTTGTGGATGAGAATTATGTAGGCAAGTTTCCGTGTGTCTGGAAAATATCTGATTTGTATTGAATGATTAAAGATTTTGAAAAGAGGGTATAGCAATGCCATGCAGTTTTTGATGAATACTGAAGGTATGCGATCTGGGCCTAGTCCTTTGTTGATATCTAACTTGATTATTTCATCAGCAATTTCTTGTTTGCTAAAACTAATGGGTGAAATGAATGCTTCGTTATTAAATGAGCAGTTAGTAAGAGTATGATCTGGATTATCTCATACAAATACACTATTGAAATAATCGGCAAATAGATTAGAGTTTTTGTTATGGGCGAAGATATTGTTATAGAACATGGTGCAAGGTAAATCATCTTTTTTCAGTGAGTTATTAATTCTTTGTTTATATTTTGTAGTTATTCGACATCAGTTATACAATGCTTAAATTTTTTTTGCATGTGTATCTGTAGGAGTTGAGAAAGTTAAATAATCAGATATTAGACCACTTCCTTCATAATTTTTATGTACAATCTTTTTTTTTTACTATTAAATTAATAAATAAGTTATCGAACCACTTAGGATAGGTATTGTTATGTTTTTTTGAATGGGGTACATACTTTTCAATAATATCATATAAAATGTTGTAGAATTTATCAATAATCAGGTTTTGATTATCGCAATTCAAAAAAGTCAGTTACTATTATGAAGACATTCGTTTATCTATTGATAGTCGCACCTGTTAAAATTATATAAGGGCTTAATACTTTGGCATTTTTTTTTAGGGAAATTGTAATATTTCAATGAGAGTGATGGGGGGGGGGGGTGATATGGATCTACCGCTTTAGATACCTGCAAATTATGGTTATTGGTTAAAACAAGGTCCAGGATCCTGTTTTTAATATTGTAATGTTGTTATTTTGTGATAGACCTAAGAAGTTAATCGTGGCGATAATTTCTTGACTGCATTCAGAGAGATGGGTATTTGTAGGGATGTGGGCAGCTGGTTGCTCGTATTCATTCCGGTTAATAAATGGAAAATTATAGTCACCTCTTATTAACTGTTTGTTAGTTGGGTTGTTCAAGCTTTTCGGCCGTAATAATACGGCATAATACCCCAGAAAATACAAACCTGAAGATTCTGAGTGGTCGTGAAAACCTAAGAACATTCTTTTATATATATATATATATATATATATTGTCGTGCTGTATTTCGGTTACACTGGGATAACCATTCTCAAGCTTGTCTCTCTGACAATTGAGAGATAACTATTCGATTTCTAAGACTTCGCCGCAGGGGTGGTGGTAATGGTGGCGAACGCGGGGGCGGGCTAATTACTTTCTCTTTTCTGATTGAGGTGCGGCGGGGGATGGGGGGGTTTTACCCATGTATATAGGATTGTCGACGTTTCGTTTCTTGTTTTTATTTTTATTTTCTACATTTGATTCATTCTTATATTTTGTTTTGTCAATCACTGTATGTAGCAGGTAATCTCTTGGCATTGTCTCTTGTGTTCACGGATAAATCATGTCTGTGCATTTCTAGGGCATCTCTGAGTATACGGTGTGTATTATTCGATAGTTTTGCAATTGTCCGTGCATTTTTAAAATCTATGCGATGTCCTTAAAAACGCGAAATTAAAACCGCTCGTTTGGTATAGATACGTCGATGATACTTTTGTTGTGTGGCCCCACGGTATAGAAGAATTGAACAATTTTTTTAATTTTTTGAATAACATTCATAATGATATTAAATTTACTAAAGAAATAGAACAAAACAATAGCTTGCCGTTTTTAGACGTACTCGTTATAAGAAAAGAAGATGGCAATCTCGGCCACACCGTATATAGAAAGCCCACTCATACAAATCGGTACCTCAATGCAGAATCAAATACTCAATAATAAATGATACCGTAATAAATACCGTACTCATAAGGTCAATAAGATTATCAGATAAAGACCATATTAAAGACGAGCTGAATAAATTAACAACAGCCCTTGTGTGCAACGGATACTTTAAATCAATTATTAATAAAGCCATCAACCGCGAATACAATAAAAACTCAGATACTAAAGTTACAACTGAACCCCCAAAGTCGATAGCTTTTCTTCCGAACATCAAAGGCACTACCGATAAAATCAGTCGCTTATTATGCAAAAACAATATTAAAACAATTTCCCGAACAAATAATAAAATAAATTCATTACTAAGAAGCTCCAAAGACAAAGAGTTATTTTTTAAAAATGTCAATTTAAGTAATTTGGATATAAATAAATCGTAATTTTATATCAAAAAGCACAGTTATTGGACAAATTTTTCAGTTACTGGACACCGAAATTACAGTTATTGGACAAGCAACAAAAATGAAAGAGAAATGCAAGTTTAAATTGTTTTCCAAATTAAATCATATAGTTTATCTACTGATTAATCACTTTGGTCTCCATATCATCAGTTTCCATATTGTAACAAATATGATATACAGATAAGTTATCAGGGATACGAACTGCATGGCTTTTTGATTTCCATTGTGAATATTCGACTTTATTCTTCATTTTCATTTCACATATTATAGAAATGAAAATCAATTCTTCATTTTGATTATCATTTCACATCTTGAATTTTGTCGTAACTGTACTCTTTCCTGTTGCATTAGATAATTTTGAATTTAACCGCAAGTTGTATTTCTTCATAATGTAGTAATTTTTTCTTCTTTATATTTTTCTCTCTGTGCAAATTTTTGTATATTTCCGATGTTAGTGAAAGGGAAATCCTTCAGTCTGTGTTTTACCCTTTCTTTTTGGAGTTCCAGACCACGTCAAATAATTTCCGATCACGTCTTTAATAATATTCAGAGTAGGTAAGTGGTTAATTTATTATCATTGACTTATTAATATTCACATTTAGTGATGGTAACTGAAATTAGTGTCCAATATTTGATATTAATTGTTGAATAGTCTCTGATATTGCATATGTAGTTGATGTTAATGGGTTTGATATTATAGATATTTAAAATTGGTGGCAATCTATCTGATATTACACCAACAAGAGTATCATCATATTAAACAAGTTAATACATATTATCGTAAAAGAACGAAAAATTCCTCTACTTTTTCACTACCGCTATTTAATATGACTTTGATTTTTTTTTAAAGTTGGTCAATTTTGGTCCTGCAACATTTTCGAAAATTTCGTATGTCATTGTTTTCGTAGAAATCTTCGATATATCCTTAGGCTCCGTATTTGATTTTGCCAAACATTTTGTAAAATCAACATTATTTGGGTTAAATGGGAACAATTCACACACCCAAAAGCTATTCATGAGAGTATCTTCTTTAATGCTTTAGTAAATAAATTATTTTAGCACAGGGGCAAAGGTAAGTTTTGTTCTTGAAAATTGGTGTACCATTCCCTTATCGATTTTCGCTAAGCAATTTTAAGGCCTAAAAACTGTAACATCGGCTGGTTGCAAGATTTTCGTTAAATTTGGATACAGAGCAATCAAATGTATTTAAGCTCAGAGCTAGCTGACCTAATGGCTTAGCTGGAATGTTTAGTGGGTTTTATGATCACCATAACTGTTAAATTATCGTTTGAAGAAAACTTTCCATGACATAACACTTCCTGATCCCTTTTCCACTAAAAATTTCCCAATTATGGACATATTTGGAAATTGGCCTCATCTCCATTGAAAATTCTAGAGGCATCCTCAATAATATTTTCTAAATTTTCTTCTTTAATACAGGCCTTAATCTGCTCGAACCAGGCCAATTAAATCTTTTATACTGACACAAGAGCCGGCATCAGTCATAACTTTGCTTATTCTCTTTACTAATTTATACAAAAAAAATGTACCATCCCTCCCCGGTCGATTATTTTTGAAGGGATTCTTTCGTGGGATCTTTTGCAGAAAATTTTGAACGTTGCTAAGAACATTTTCTTTTTTTACGCGGAAATCCCTTTTTAGCTAGATATGTTACTCAAATTAATACAATTTCTCTTCAATTGGACCACTTTTGTTCTCCACTTCAGGATTCTTAGCCTTAAATTGAAAATTACTTCTTGGAATATCACATTTCGAGGCAAATTCACGCAATGCACTCCCCCCTTCCTTAGAGCAATTCAATGTTTCTTTTTTTATCATCTACCTTCTTCTTTTCAACATTTTTAATTAATAAAGATGGAAAAAAATATTACGACAGTTATTAGACACTCGCCAGACAGTTATTAGAACTATGCCAGTAACTGTCTAGAAAGCCAACATTAAAAAAAAAATGTCTTAGATTTAGGATACATTGTCATTTAGGATACAATAAGCACAATATTTAACAATATATATATATATACATGTATAGTATTAGAGATATATATTATATAAAACGTAGTCATCGGACGGCCGTCCAATAATATATTAAATATCTTTGGCGGGCAAAGTTATTGGACACCTTCTAAAATATACTTACATTACATTTATTGCTTTAAAATCAACAACATAATGTAATGAAATTCATATACTGATATACTTATTAACATTAACAATTAAATACTAATAAACTAATTCATTATAACCTCTAATAAATGTATTATCTCTTGTGAATTCCTTTTAACAAATTCTGTGTCCACCAAGAAACTTGCCATCATATGTCAGAAATATTTTATTTTAAACATTATCGTTGTGCGGTTGGTAAAGATGATATTGACAATGGTTAGTTTATTGTAGGGTGACTTCTATTTAAAATATTCATAACTTTTTACAAAAGGATATGCTTATTTTTGCCACATTACTACCACCTTGTCCAATAACTGTCGGTGTCCAATAACTGTCTGGTTTCCCCTACCTTTAGAATCTCACGGCGTTATTTAACCAAAGACAACCGAATTTTATCAAAAAAATAGATTTTGAAAAATGTTTCATCTAAATATTTATCAATATTGAAAGGATAGGTACCTGCGCCTTTTTTTAAAAATAATTTGTGCGAATTCGAATGCAAAGTTATGTTAAAAAGAACTTAAGGAGATTTACGATTTTGGACAATTGACTTTTATTTATATAAATAAATAGTAGGTATATGAAAACAAATTAGGTATAAAAAAATATCCTCGTAATCAAATGGAACGTTGTGCCAAAATTTCAAATTTTGAAAAATTTTCAGAGATTATCGATTTTGTACAAACGAACAATTACATTTTTATTTATATAGATGTGTCATTCTGTTAATTTTGGAAATATAAATACTTGTATTTCTTAGTGAAAGAACAAATATAATAAAAATATTCAGCGTAAGTCCATATTTTTATTATTTTTTTGAGAACGGCGATATGTCCACGAATATTTGGTCCAACGACAAAAGATACACAAAAATTTGGTCCAAATACAAAAGGTCTACGACGAAAATCCCATGCGACAAATTCGTATGATTATATCCCAATAATAATTTCGTTGTTTGTTTGTCTATATAATAAACAAGCTGTTCATACCCGGCGTTGCACCGGTTAAGGATTAAGTTTAAAATAACATTTGTGAAGATAAACAAAGATTCGATTCGAACGGTATAGATTTGCATCGAAAATATATTAGGGCGAGGGGAAAGGGTAAAAGAATAGGGAGGAAATGTCACCATTGTTACCCACCGGATCCTAATGAATAAGTTTCCAAAATTTGAGCCCGATTGGTCGAACGGTATAGATTTTTATTTAAATATATCAGGGGGAGGGTAAAAGGTAAAAGGGGAGGGAGGAAATGTCACTTTTGTTACCCACCGAGTACTAAAGAATCAGTTTCCAAATTTTGAGTCTGATTGGTCAAACGGTACAGATTTGCATTGAAAATATATCAAGGGGTGGGGAAGGGGTAAGATAATAGGGGTAAAATGTTGCCTATGTTACCCGCCGAGTCCTAAAGAATAAGTTTACAAATTTTGAGTCTGATCGGTGAAACGGTAAAGATTTGCATCGAAAATATGTCAGGGGGAGGTAAAAGGGTAAGAGCATAAGTATGCAAAATTTGAAACGAATCGGACAAACGGTGTGGATAGAGAACAGACAGACAGACAAACATTGAGTTTTATAGGTATAAATAAAAACTTATTTTCGATGATTATAACGTTGATTTTGTGGTTGGATATATATTGGCTTTAATGTTCAGGCATAATTAATAACCAGATAAGTTTTATGAATAGCCCGTTACATGACATATTTCCCATTTTGGCGTCCACTTCTCTACTACCTTCTTCTCAATTACTACCACCATAGCTGTAGCCACGTCCGTTCAAAAATTGATTTGTTTGGTAGAATAGATATCTGATAAAGATACAATGGTGTCGAAGCCGGTAGACGTAGAAATACTAGTTAAGTGGTTATTACACAGTTGTTTAATTAAAATAATACGTACTTCATGTTTCGAAATTATCGTGACAAACTTTATGGAAGTTCATTGTAATATATTTTTAAGAAATTAAAAACATAACTAGCAAGCAATCGACGATGGCCGATTGCTTGCTGCTAGGCCCTGCGGGTGGCTGTCTAGGCCGCCGCGCGGCCGATGGTGCCCGCTACTAATAGCCGCTGCGCGGCTTTGGTAGCCGCGTAGTAATAATTGCTGCTTGACAACGTGGTCGACTATAGTAGCCGCTTCGCGGCTGGTAGTGACCGCTGCGCGATCATTGGTGTCTACAATCAGCTGTCGCCAATGGTGGCTAATGTGGGCGATTCGCAACCAATGGTGGCCACTGCGCGGTGTCATCTTGCTTCAAGGCCATGCTGTCGGCTATGGTAGTCGCTTCGCGACAATTGATAGCTACTGCGTAAATAGGTCTGATAGGTCTTAATGGCGGCTATCTATAGATAATAATTTCATTGTCTCTCGGTCCGTAACGTCCGTAACTTGTTGGAATTACAATTTAAGTTATTTAGAGTGTGACACGCAACCAGCCCATGGGCCAGGGGTCCACGCCCAAGGGTCGTTTGTTAATTACACCCGTGATTTTTCACGGATGTACGGGTAGTTTAGATATAATTAAGACAAAGTATTTATTCAGTATTTGTAACCAATTAATAAGTCAGAGGGTGGATTTAAAATTAATATTTTGAACATGATTTAAAATTATATTTAATAGTTCAAGATTATTTATTAGTTGTCAGTTGTTTAATTAACACTCTTTGCCATCGTATAAAAAAAATCCAATTTTCTTAAAATTCTGAAATTTTGTTTTCGTTTATATCAAAATAAAACAATCACATTTTAAAAAGGATATTCTTGCACAAACTTTAAAGAAAGACCAATCAAATAAAATTTCATCGTAAAACAATAATGGAAAGTCGCACAAAGTCTATGTACTAATTTCGAATTTTTGATTGTCGCTGTGGATGTATTAAACACACGCAATAACCATTTATAATAGATTTGGGGACAACTTTAATATAATGACATATTTGTTCTTAATGCCGTTATTCTTTATGTCCTCAAATTATAAATACTCTGGAAAATATCAAACAAAGAAAACACGAAATTCTAACCTAAAATACATTAATATGACAGTTAAATATCATACATAATTATGTACTGCACATGATTCCGTAATCTAAAATCTGCGACTTGATTCATTTCATTCACTATCATATAACATTTTTCAAACTAAAAGTAGCTTTTTAAAGCGATAAATAGTATAAAGATAAAACGTAAATATTTCGCTAACATAGCTATCATCGCTCAAATATGGCGACAATTGCACCGAACCAGAACTGCTGGGCATAGAATGCAGCTGGGTTGACCAGTAACCAAAAAAGATATGGCGAAAATTACGAACAATTTTGAAACACGTATATGTTTATTAAAAATTAATAAACATATATAAATATTAAGTACATAATTTTTATAAGTGACCATTTTTATTTTACGTGTATAATATTTCTACACATTAAATATTATCTGCATGTATTTTAAAACAATCCATACTTCTCGCTACATTATACGGTTTCGCCATTTGTTTTTTTTAACTGGCAACAGAAATCATCCAGTTACCGCAACATTTTTGGCATAATTAATATATATATTCATACCTTATTCTTTAGGAACAAGTTACAGCTAGTTTAACTTGAAAATATACCTTTACACCTCGCTGTTTCGTAGAGTTACGACTGAATGCGACCAAATATGAAACGAACTGATTTTTATAAATGAAAATAACCGAGTTATTTAAATTGTTTTCATTTAAAATATTCCAAGATGTATTTCGTGAATCAACGATCACACATTTATTTAACCACATTTTTTTATGAACGATCGATGAAAGAAACTAAACTTCTTCTGCTTACAGTTTTCTGGAGTATTCTGTTATGTGTGCGATTTTTTGGCCAGTGGCTAACATCAGGGATGGTGTGTTATAGATTAAGCTCGCACGAATCGGCAGCGCTGATATTTCTCATTAAGGATGAGTTTTGGTATTTTGCTTCAACACTCACCTTTGGGCGTTTACTGCCAGCCTCACAACGATAATTCAAAAATAACTGAAAATCCTCAGCAGATAGAGGTTTGGGTGCTTTGTCTTTCAAACCGCTCACGAAAGGACAATCGTCAGTAGCCACGCAGGAGCCAACTTTTCCATCGGGAGTCTGGCAGCTTGAGACGGACTCTGCAAAAATGCATAATGACTCAATAAATGGTATCCTAGACCAACCCAATAATTCAAGAATGACATCCTAGACCAACATATGATTCAATGAATGGTATTCTGGACCAACACAGTAATTCAAGAATGATATCCTAGACGAACATAGGAATCAATGAATAGTATCCTTGACCAACACAATAATTCAAGAAGATATCCTAGACCCAACATATGATTCAATGAATGGTATCCTAGACCAACACAATAATTCAAGAATGATATCCTAGACCAACATAAGATTCAATGAATGATATCCTTAACCAACACAATAATTGAAGAATGATATCCTAGACCAACATATGATTCAATGAATGTTATCCTAGAACAACACAATAATTCAAGAATGATATCCTGGACCAACATATGATTCAATGAATGGTATCCTAGACCAAAACAATAATTCAAAATTATGTCCTAGACCAACATATGATTCAATGAATGATCCTTGACCAATACAATGATTCAAGAATAATACCTAGACCAACATATGATTCAATGAATGGTACCTTAGACCAAAACAATAATTCAAGAGTGATATCCTAGACCAACATATGATTCAATGAATGTAATAATATAATATAATATATGTAATATTCATAGTAACTTATTGTATAACATTTTAATGCCGCCAATTTTAACGTTTTAAGTTTTACAGATTTGAAATGAAGAAATCCGTTAAATTAGAAAGCTCATTATTCATTCAAGTTATTCAATTATGAATAACTTTACCTTTGTTTACGATTTAGAGCTTTCTGATTGATTAAATTCATTAATTTCAAACCTTTAAAACTTGAAACGTCGAAATTGGCGTCGTCACAATGTTTTACTATAGCTGTCAAGATGGAGAAATGGCAATATTGCTTATTTTAGGATATGGTCGAACGTAACGTACCTATACCTACTTCATGAATGGTATTATAGAACAACATTTCAGATTATATTAAAATACATAGGTACTAACTCACTTGTCTCGCGACATGATAGAGGTTCCACTGGACCAAAGATAAATACATATTTATTGTTTAATTTATATCCAATCCTTCTTCTCTGTTTTGGAACCGTTGTGTATCTCGTATAAATAATAAAAAATAGTTGATTCTGATATATTGAATTCACAAACTCGTTTATTATTATTCACAACGATACCTAGAAGAACTGGATTTTCTTAGAGCGCCCTGAACCATTGACCACGACCATAGCTGATTAAAAAATCGTTTAAATTAATCTGAGTTTTAATCACAATCGTATATTTTTTTTGAAACAGTCAATTGGCACTGTGTGATGATTTTACTTAATAGATCCAGGAGAAATTATATAATTTCACAGTATAGCTAAGTCGTCCAAAGATGCAAACACTGTACAATTTATGATGGGAAAATTAGGTCATTTATTGACACAATTCATACCTAGGAATTTTTATTTTTAAATAATAATTAAGGTGTTTTTATTGAAAATAACTAACTTTATTTTATGAGTAAAAAATACGTGAATAAATAGAATATACTGTTAAAAGTTGTCGCTTTAAATTAATAAAAAGCGTTTTAATATCAAGAAAAAACGTAAAAATTTAATTCAATTTTAAAACATTATAACTTTCTTGATATTGAACATGTCTTAATAATCTAAATACGGATTCTAGATAATAAAGTAAACTTTATACGTATAAAAAAACATATTATGCGTACATATAAATATTCATTAAAACTTTGTTCCGCCTGGGACACTAAAAACGATTTTTTTGGCCGCGGCCTGTCGATTAATACTCATATTTTTATATTTCCTTAATTATTGCAGTATAGAATATATAAATGTTTGTCTTATGTGTCTTCTCTTTTGCATTGTATTGATTATTTAATGGATTTTTATTTTAATAAATTGAAATTACAATATGTTGCACTATTATATTTATTGTATATTAATATTTTTCATGTAAAAACCTGCAATGAATTAATTAATCCTTTTTTTAAACTGTATTATGTCTTATTGTATTTTATTCTAACAAATTTAATTTACAATGTTCAACCACACTATTTTGTTACATATATTATATATTCATATTATTACCTACTTGTAAAAGTCCCTTGGGGGTAAATAAATAAATAAATAAATACGAAACAATCTTTGTTGACGTTGCTTAAGGTTTATTAGGAACATACAAACCAATGCTCCGCAAAATTTCTGTCTATTTCTTCTAATAATAATAATTAATTATAAATATTATGCATTAGTGTAATAGCGAAATACTTACGGCAAGCCACAGAACAAAGAAATGCACATAGAACAAAATGGAATTTTTTATAAGACATTACTATATTTTGTAAGACAGATGTATGTGTCCCGAAGGCTAGACGTGAACTGTCTCGAGCGACGTCTAAGTTAGAGTCAGCGTTGATTAGATACGCAGCCAGGACCACCCCGGGCTTGCGGCCGCCCCATCACCTTACTCGCCACCGTGATGCCTTGCTCACCACAGTGTTGTCTTTCTCACCATCGCATCACCTTGCTCACCACCGTGTCACCCTGCTCCCCACTGCGTCACCCTTTTTTTAAAGATATGAGTTGAAGTTATTTTGGCCTTGATTGCTATGTAAAAGGGTTATGAAGTGTGTAAATGGGAGTTTAGGTATTCTATTCTAGCTACTACCAGCTTGTTGGAACGGAAGGGACTTGTCCGTGGAACTTGGAACTCCTTTGGATTAGCCATTGTGGATAGAAAAACACAGGAGACCTCTCTCAGAAGATGTCAGACCTGTGGAGATCTTCCTATACGTTCTTATAACGTTAGCTCTTTGTTATTTTCGTTATTTATTACTTTCAATTGCCTGACTAATAAATAACTAAGATAAATTCTCATGACTAATCCCGGTTGCGATGTCGTTCCAGTCTATCTGCACGCTGTCTATAGCTTGTGTCTTTGTGTGCTGAAAATGAAACTAAATATCAACGGGTGGTAAACATCTTGTGTGCCAGTTCCGTTGCAAGGGCATGTGTCGTTATTAATTATTTTGAGATGGTGAAGGTAACTCTTGTTTAGGCCATGTCCTGTTAGCATCTGTGTAGACTGCTTTCTCATCACCATGCCCTGTGTAGACACCTTTCTCATCACCATGCCCCCTTGCTCATCACATTATCACCTTGATCACCAGCATATCGCCTTTTTACCACTGTGTCACCTTGTTTACCACTGTATTGCCTTCTCACCATCGCATTGCTCACCAACGTGTCGCCTTGCGCACCACCATATCGCCTTGTTCACCACTCTATCGCCTTGATCACCACCATATCGCCTTGATCACCATCGCGTCGCATTTTACACCACCGTGTCGCCCTGCTCACCGCCTTGTATCCTCTCTGTCGCCTTGATCATCCTTGTTGAAGTTTATAAGAAGCAAGTAGAATATATATTTGTAAATGATGTGCTTGGTTCTTCGGTACCCAGGGACTAAGAGATTTTTGTTTTATTGGTTAAACTGAATTTAAGAGCAATATAATAATATGAAGAAAACCATATTGAATGCCGACGGGCCTGCGCAACTTCGTGTGCCTCGTTAAGTATTCATAAAAACATAATTCCTAACAAGGTACATTAATGTTTTTTGTCAGATGTTACTATTATTATTATTAATTTAAAAATATAGAAATGCGAACGAGGAATACGCGATGCATCAATATCATTACTATTTAATAAATAATCTCTATACAGTACAGGCCAGTACTCACGTACCTACGCAGCTGAGACGTAGGTACTGTTGCTTGCCCAACGTAAATTGGCGTGCGGCGACTTTGGAACTAAAACCCGCCCCGCCCGCACCCGGCGGTAACCCCTAGCCCTGTGATTCGTTTCAATTTCGTATTTGCTCGGGAGCTGTGACATCTTGATTACCAATATACACTGAATTCTTATGTCCAAAACATCCAAAGCAGTCCGGGATGGTGCACGAAGAATTGCCAATGAAGTATTAAAGTTTTGCGAAGCTGAAAAAGCAAATAATGAACCGATATTACCGTTTGACAGATAGAGCGGCCGCCATTAATGTTTCGTTTCTTTAGTGTTGCCCGACCAAATTTCTATTAAAGGCTCTGACACCGGTCACCGGACATTCTGTATATTATGTATTGTGTAATAAATTTACACTTTGTCAACTTCTGTTACGCGAGAGGGACGCCCTCCCTCGCACGCCAATTTATAGTGGTGCGTCTATAACTATGAGGACGTTTTTGAAAGCAACATTTTGAGGTGTATCTTCGGACCCGTTCTAGAAAATGGACTTTGTCGCAGACGTCACAACAATCAGCTTTACATTCTGTCACGTCACAAAATTTATTAAACTGGGAAAACTTCGGTGACCGTTTTTTACCAAACAATGTTTGCTCGCTGCTTTTACTATGTACATAATTGGGTATTGCAATCATTAATATAATGTTTCAATTTAAAATCGACACCAATTCATACTTTAGTATGAAGCGGCTATTTTGTCATGTGACTAGGTATTATCGGGACCCCGAACGTTTTTCTGGGAATTAACAAATTAGAAGTGAATGTAACGCTGGCTTTAGTGTGGTAGGTATAATAAAGAAAGGAGTGCGGGGATGGTTTGGTCACGCAGAACGTACGAGTGAGGAAATGATGGTTAAGAAAATATATGGGGCAAGTGTTGAAGACAAAAAGAATACAGGGCGTTCGAGAAAGAACTGGCACGATCAGATACTACAAGCAACGGACAATGGCCCTGTTAGAAGCCCCAACAACCGTAGAACATGTATGAGAAGATGTATGAATGTAGCCGAAGCAAAAGTGGTGTGTCAAGATATGGCGTTCTATCGTTACTGCGTACCCCTGCGGAGAAACGGCTTGATAGTTACTTAGTTAGTTGATGAGCAATCCCTGGATTGAAAAACCTTAATCCCGGAATTTTCGGGATCGCTATAAAAATTAGTTTTAAAAGTGAATAGCGGCCCGTGCGTCCCAGAATTATCTAATTGGCTGGCGCGCTATGTCCCTTTCTGACCGCAATCTGTTTCACTCGCACCGAGACGTCATTGGTCGGTCGATTCATTATTTGTGTCCGCTTCAGCAGTAATATTTTTATAAACTATTAAATTAGTAGTTCTTACTAATAAATGAAGAGTTGGCTGAATATCATAATTTTTATATGAATTTTTGAAATTTAAAAAAAAAAAATTTATTATAAAATGGATTATGGCCAAATATACATCCATTGAATTGCAATTTGAGGTCCTTATCTTGAAAAAAATTACAAATGCTTGATAACCATACCATCCACAGCTTTGAGCCAAAAGAGAATTTTCTGGTGCGCCTTATATTGGTCGTAAACTGGGAAGACTGTTAGTTATAGACATTATGTGTGCATAATTCTTGTAACAAAATTCGTAAAGGTGTTATTGTCGCCGGCGGCATCTTAGTGTTTTGGCAGGTTATGGGCCCCAACCCGAAAATCCTTTTATTTTCAAGAATATTTCGAGAATATTTCTTGTGATTATCAAAAATGTCGACGTCAAGCTATTTAGTGAACGTTCCGAAATTGAAAGTAATTTGGAAACATGATTTTGGAAGGGATAAAGCTATATTCCCTAGAAAATCTCAAATTCAGTACATTTTAAAATAGTAATTCTAGGTGATTGAATTCAAAACATTTAATTAAAATTTTTCGTATATTGCTGCCTTTGCTTTTCTCCCCCTCAAATGTTAACTATTATTAATTAATATTATATATAATGTAATGGATGTAAATTATTCATATGTATATGTGACTGAAAAATGGAAAAAATCTACATGTACGCTGAATTGACATAACCGGAATGTGCATTTTCATTTTATCTCCGTATGGGGAAGATTAACAAATATGTAAATAATTTCTGCTTAAGCTGGAAAAGTAGGTTTTGGCAGTGTTGCGCTGCGGGTTCCTGCCTTATTTAACTTAAAACTCACCAGCATATCACCAACTTACAAAATAATAATTGAATTGTAAAACAGAAAAATAATGTAAGCACTAAGTAAAATGTCACAATATTTACATTATATCGTCATTCGTATGAGCCTACGATGCATCAAGCTATGTGGTGATCGGGGCAAATTTCTAAGTAACTAAACTAGTAATAATACGTTATTTTAACCGGTTACTCATGGTACGGTACCGAGATTTTTATCGGATTGAATCGATGATTGGTAATTCAGATCTTACTGTTTATTTAATTTTATTCGGTCATCCAACAAGGAGACAGTTGCTTGGTAGTACAAAATACGAATCAATTTGATATGAATGACAGATCAAACAATTTTACAGTTTCATTTAAGCGATTGTTCCTAATTTAACTTTATCATAAACATAAAAAGGTTCGTAATGTAAATAATTCACATGGTCATGGTCATGGTCGGGGAAGGGGACGAGTTTCTAGTATCTGCCTCACCATATTGACGATACTCTTCATATTTAAAATATCTATTGAATTCAAAAGGTTATTACAATCTGAGAAATATGCGTGGGATGGGGGAGGATTTACTATTATTGGTTTGATAAGTTGGAATGGAAAAGAGGTACTTCTGTTTGGTAGGTCGGATTGAGACGTGGAAAGCTAGCTAGCTAGTGATTTCAGGAGAAACAATTAGGTTATGAATTATTTGGAAAAGGAAGGATTGATCTGATATATTAGGTCCTTACATATGAAATTGACGTTTAGTATGGGAGGAACATAAAGTCGATTTTTTTTTATTATAATATATTTATTTAATCAAAGTATGTACCATTGCTATCTATGCACTTTTGCCATCTCATAGGTAGTTCATCGATCCCTTTACTAAAAAAACCATTCGGAAGGGAATCAATAAAATCTTTGAAGGCGGTTTGGACTGCCTCATCGGAGTTGAATTTTTTCCTTTGCAAGAAGTTATCCAAATTTCGAAAAAAAATGGTAATCTGTTGGGGCAAGGTCCGGAGAGTACGGTGGATGTCTTAGACATTCCAATTGAAGCTCCTCTAATTTGGTAGCCGTCTGTTGTGCAGTGTGTGGTCTAGCGTTATCATGAAGCAGCAGTGGCCTAGAGCGATTAACCAGCCTCGGTTGTTTAGCAGCTAGCTTTTCCATCATGGTTTGCAGTTGCTGACAATAGACATCTGCCGTAATCGTCTGGCCAGATTTAAGAAAGCTGTAGTGAACGACACCAGCACTAGTCCACCAAACGCTCACAAGTAACTCGCGTTTGTTGATTTGCTTCACTCAATTCGTGAGGTACCCACCTTTCAAGCTTTTTCACCTTACCAATTTGCTTCAAGTGGATTAAAACAGTTTTATCACTAACACCGCAGCCTGAGCTAACTCGGATGTGGTTTGCGATGGATTCCGCTTCCACAATAGCCTTCAATTCTTCATTATCAACTTTGGTCTCCGGCCGTCCACGGGGCTTGTTCTGCAGGTCGAAATTTCCAGAACGAAAACGTTGGAACCAAAAACGCACTGTGTTTTCTTTTGCGGCACCGTCGCCATACACATCATTAATCCTTCGAGCCGTTTCTGCAGCACTGGTGCCACGGTGGAACTCGTACTCGTAAATAACGCGATATTTCAAGTTTTTCATTTTGTAAACTGAGTCTCGCAAAGAAAAAAACAATTGAGGAAAAAACAAATGAATTATAATTTTCAAAACACAAGTACATGAGTAAATAGCTGTAAAAATTTGGATTTGGAATTCCTAACCAAAGAGAAGATATTTGAGATCAAATTTGCCAGTACGGTAAAACGTCAATTTCATATGTAAGGACCTAATATTTGACTGTTTTCAAGAGTGTCTAATTTATGAAATTGTGTTGAGTCTAAATAGTTAAAATTTAAATTAAATTTGTAGTTAATATGCTTAAGAAATGTTATTTGAGTGTTTTAGATTCTGTTTATGTTAAATTTATATGTGGGTGACCACATTGTCGAACGAAATTCAAGGTGAAGTCGAATATAGACTGTTGTCTAATATCGATGATTGCCCATCAAACTCACTGTAAAATAAGTTATCAATCATCGATACAAATCTTAAATATGCTTATTATTCTTTAAAATAACATCACTGTACTGAACGCACCTTGCAGTGACGACTTCAAGGTTACCATTAGATCTCCAAGCCTTTCATTCCAACTCTCTGTTGTCAGGTCTGACATCTGCATTGGATTCTAACTCCAGATTCCACCGAGACCAATTAGACCATCTTCCGATCTCTGGTTTACCTGGCTATGGTAGGGCTTCGTCCTCCATTTCTGGTAATAACATCGCGAAATATGTATTTCTTCCTTCTTTCCACTCATTTGTCTGTTCCTATCTCTTGAATCTCTATCGTTAAGATCAACTTTACGTCACGCCTAATTCTTTACTGTATCATATTTTCCTGTGTTTCCATTTCCGCAGCATTCAGTTGACTTCCATTCTCATTTTGCCAACGTCACTTAAGTATATCAATCAGTGTTGATACGAGAATTGCAAAGTTCACTAATAATTTTTCCTCATATTAAAAATTAATAAACAATTGATACTCTAAGGGCCATAGCCTCCGGTATGGGGACAGACTGACATAGGAGGTGGGCCGTTTTTATATTTCCTGAACGAAGGATTGTCCGGAGTATTCGTCACGCTCGCTGGTGTGGTATTGAGGCGTCGACCTCGCCGTCTTCGTGTTGCTGGTTGGACCGCTGACGAATCCGCGGCTATACCATGCATGTGTTGATGGTCTGTTCAGACCCTCGGCTGTGTATAGGGTAACCCCTACAAACATACAACACAACGAAATCACAGATATAAGTCAAAAATATGTATTAACCTATCTTCTACAGTACTATTATTTGAAATTTGTGTGTGATTGGTAACTGCTGTAATCCGTTGTCTAGTGACGTCTAGTTGCCCGTCGAATTGCGAATTATCAGTTACCAATCATCGATACAATCAGACAAAAATCTAAAATAACATTATTATGTAACCGGTTAAAATCATCACTATATTTCGCCTCAGTATTGTGATTATTTTCACTTTTAGATAATTCAAACGTTTATATTAGTATTTCTGGTTATAAATCTTCATCAGTACGTAAATATATTGATTGCATTACTAGGAATAATATTGTGGATTCAGAATATTACAGACTTCTCTATAAAAATGTCACTGCTTGATATCGGTCGCTTAGAGAGCAATATATTTATTTACAAAACTGCCGATTGCATTCTGAACTTGCTCCTTGACTTTTCCCCTGCGTGCGAGATAATAATTTATAATCGGAGAGCTACCAAAATATAGTCAGAGAAAATCGAGTTGTATCTTGAATATCTTAGAATTTCAAAAACTTCTTATTCCTTACATAATAAATTTATAGTCATTACTCATATTACATTTTGCTATTGTTTAATTTTTCTATAGGTACTGTATTTGCTTTCATTTTATTGTTTTGAATAAGTTTACTTAACTATTTCTCCATATATTCATTCACTATACGTGATTCCTTGACGTGAAGCAAAGGTATATTTTGATAATCCTTATATTAATTTACTTTTTTATACCCTTTGAAATTGTATCAATATAATAATAAAAGAAAAGTGATCATTTTTTAAATATTTATTTTTTATTAAAAATATAAAATTATTTATTTATAACAATTTTAAATTTATAGATATCTTATATCGAGGGTATACTAACAGAGGGCATATAGTCAGAATTTGATGATTTTCTGTTTTAAATGAGAAAATTTATATAATTTTTTGCTCTACATCTTGATGAAAGCATTTTGTCCTGAGATGTCTGGTTTTCAAATTAATTAAATCATTAAGTCATATTGCTATTTTGAGTCTTATGTTTGAATAATTTAGAATCATTCAGTCTCGAAGAAGAAAACTTGTCTTAGAGTTGAACTCGTTAGAAAGAATAATCATTGAAGTATGTTTATTATTGATTGTTTCGCTACTATTGCTATTTAAAACTATTATTTTGTTTTACGTTTTTGTAGTATGTTTTTATTTAATCTATTTAATGACGGTACTTTTCGTGTCTGTGCAAGACTGGGGAAGATGGAAGCGCCTTTTCGGGATTTTGCGCCTTCAACCCGCCTAGGGCAAGATAACGAAAAATATGATTTTTGTCCTTTATCTTATTTTTATCATAATTCACATAATATATACATGTAAGCATTTAGATGTTATTTAAATATAAATTAGTATCTTATTTGAAATAAAATAAAAAATTAGTACCAGCTTGAATTATTTAAATGTTTTTTATACTTCATACATATTATTTGTTTTGTATACCAAATCAATAATAAAATTAAAAATAATTCGATGTTCTTTTCTTTTTCTGTAGAATTTATGTAAATGCCCAATTAAATTGCCACTGACAGAATGCATTAAGTCAGAAGTTACTTTATTAAAGTTATTTTTTTTAGTATAGTCTAACTCATTAATTTCAAAAAGTATAATGTGAGAGCCCAAAAAAGCTCTGTATGATACACAAAAAAATCATAATTGGTTCTACGAGTTTGACTGCTTCAAAGATTTCAAATATCTTTAAATGCTATTATCTCAGAACTTGTTTTTATGACTTAATGCCTTCTGCCAGTATACCCTCGACAGTTAGAATTTTCCTTGTTCTAAGTATTATTTTGTGTTTACAATTGTATTTTAGCACAGCTATTTTAACCTTTTATGGCCTGTGTAGATACGCATTAATATCTTCGTTTAACAGGATTTCCTCTCTTCATATAAATTTTATCACAATTCTATCCCCAGTATGCTTAATATAGCTAACTTATACAACTAACTTAATCTATTAAGTGAGATTTTCGCCATGAATTTTTAACAAAAACGCGGGCAAATTTTTTTTATAAGGGCTAATTTTTCGCAGTGATAGCTAAAATTTGGATATAACTTTTATTGACAACATAAATAATTATTCCTGCGTTAATTATATTCTATTATAATACAAAAATGTAATTATTCTATTGTAATAGCGTACATTACATAATTAATAAACAAACTCGTATAGTTATAATTTTGAAAAGCACCTGAAAAAAGTAAATACATTTTTTGTGTTAAATTTTTAAATTTTTTGAAGGAAGCAAACACTTGGTGGTGAGACATTATAATTAAATAAATAAAAATAACTTTGTTTAACACAACTTATATTTATTTTCAAATCCAACCGGGTTTCGCTACGTCCGTAGCTTCTTCAGGGAGAATTTAACTGCCTAACCTTACAAAATTGATGTGGTTATATGCTAGTGTGAAAGGTGAACATAATTAAAAGGGTGTTCCCTCTTAATAGTAACATTCCCTGCGAAATCCCACCCCCTACCCCCACTATTGGCACTCCGTCCTTTCACCTTTCACACTAGTATATTCACATAAGCACATAATTTTTGTGTTTTTAGGCAGTTAAAATTCTCCCTGAAGAAGCTACGATCGTAGCGAAACACGGTTGGATTTGAAAATAAATATAAGTGGTGTTAAACAAAGTTATTTTTATTTATTTAGTTAAATTTTTAGTTTTTTAGTCTTGATGTAAAACAGTCTGCTAAAGGCATCTATCTTACTGGGCTCAGTTTACTTCAAAACTCAACCCTCAGTCAGAAAAAGAAGAGAATCTTTTGGTTAGTGTTTTCCGGGAAATTCTGCCATGTGTATACGATCTCATAATACCCTGCATTGGAATCCGAAACTTCGGCCTGAAAGGTTGAATATACACGATAGAATATCCCAGAAAACTCGTGAAAACCTGAGAACATTTTTAAGTAAGAGAAACATTATAGTTAAACTGTGATATTGGTGAAACAATCGTTAGTGTAAAATATAGAGACACCAAATTCTGAGCGTGGGGAACAAACATTCAATAACTCATCAGTGAAGTTGTTTTATGGTCGATCAACCACGATAAATTGTCAATTTGTCACGGTAACCCTTTTTCGGAGCCTTTCAGGGTTCCAGGTTGTTTAGTATCCAGTCCATGTAGTAGGCCACCCTGGTGTAGACGGTGGGGGCATCTTTAAGGCCGCAGCGCGTGGTGCCGCCGCTGACGATGCCGAACTGCACGTTCCTGATGACGTCCACCGTGACGGGGAGCAGCAGGGGCCCGCCGGAGTCCGCGGAGCACGAGCCTATGCCCTTCTCGCCCCCGGCGCACAGCTGCCGGAAGCCCACCCCGTCAGTTATGGATCTGGATTGAAGGTATTGCATTTCATGATCATACACCAAATAATAATATTTGCAACTAGCTGTTCGTACCGGCGTTGCACGGGTTAAGGATTAAGTTGAAAATAAATTTGCAGGGGAAACAAATATTCCATTATTTTGCAAAGCCTCTAATTAAAACATTGTTTCCATTTAATCAATGTTGGGATGGATAGGGTGTCTAGGGAAGAAATATGGCATATTTTTTCTGTCGGGAATGTGTATGCAAAATTTGGGTCCAATCGGTAAAGCGGTGTAGATTTGCATCGAAAATATATCAGGGAGAGGGGAAGGGGTAAAAGAATAGGGGGAAAATAATGCCTAAAGTATAAGTATAAGTATGCAAAATTTGAATCGAATCGGACAAACGATGTAGATTTGTATAGAGAACAGACAGACAGACAGAAAACACAAAACAAAAACCATTTTGTCCGCCCTAGGTGGGCAAAATGACACACGTGGGGTGGACAAAATGACATACCAAATTTGTAACAAAAATCAGTCGATTACATGCATAGTTCACACGTAAAATGTTTTGTCTTTTTCGAACATCTGCACATGATGCATGGACCCATTTCTTACAGGTCAAACACATTAGCCAGACCTCTTTTGACTTGGACCTGGGGTAAAAGTCATTGCAATTAATACAAGGATAATCTTTATCATCATCCCAGACTTCAGTAAGAGTTTGTAAGGAAGAGAAATCATTTTCACTGTCGAAACTAAAATCCAAATATTTTGAGACCTTTCGCGAGTTTTTCTTTGAAACAGGTGGAAGAGCGGATTTTTCTTTTGCTTCTTCTATATTTGGCGTTGAGGTTAATAATAATACTGTTGGTTTTTTAAGTGGTATTCTTTTTCCTTGTTCAGCCACATACATTCTGCAGATAACACGCTGACTGGAACATTAATATTAATGTCTCGAAGTACGTTGGATGTTGTGACATAGTATGCCATTTTACCCGAACAAGATGTATGCCATTTTGTCCGCCTAATAGCCTTCAAATTTAGAAAACAATAACTGAAAGTATACGTAGAATTTTGAGTTACCAAAAGTTTATCGAAGTTATTTAATCTATTTGTAAACAAATTACGACAATTGTAAACAAATGAACGTTAAAAAATACTTACTTTTACGAGAAAAGAAATCTATCTGCTTGAAACTCGTCACTGCAAAAAACAAGACAAACGCACGTCCGCACCAAACGGCCCAACGGGCGCGACTGGCACCACCACAGGTTACGACCTGTTACTAAGCGGTTCTTTAGAGGAATGCATGACAGAGTTTACGTTAGCGGTTTCGGAGAAAAGTAGGTGTCCCATTTGACCCACCTATGTCATTATGTACGCCTCTTCCCTATTTATATTTCCCCTGTCGGCAGTGGTACTATTTTATAGGTAGAGTGAATGGTACCCACCGCTTACCCAGGACCGTTTTAAGAGCAAAGGCTTTCTTATCGGTCCTACTCAATCGTCTCCAGGTTGACATTTTTTTAATACCCCCGCCCCGCAGCGGTCATGTAAACCGCCGCGGAACCACACGGCCGCAGAAACAAACCATTCACTGTCCCCACCGTGAAACAGTTCTTTACTAAATAAAAATATACATGAAATAAAAGAAAACAAGAGTCGTATAACTTAAAAATAAAACACAAAGGAAATCATAAGTAAAAAAAAACCAAACAAAACAGAATTATTTAAAACATAATAAATGAAAGTAACAAGATAATTAAACAAAAGTCCCACGGTGGGGGCAGTGGATGGCTTGAAGTCGGACAATGTAAACCGCCCCACAAGGGGATAATGAATGACAAACAAAAATAATAATTTTATAGGTACAAATGGTTCGCGTCTTTGATAAGTATTATATGTACTGTATTTTTGACGAATACGCACATACAGTGGTGGCAACATCGCTATCATTGCCGCCTTTGGGTTTGCTGGTCCGAGGTTCAAGCCCCATCTTGAGCCGTTTACTTTCATTATTTTAGCCATGAATTCGAACGAAATTACGGTCGCTACATGAAGATATGGGGACAGATGGACGGACGGACAGTGAAATTATCGTATTTGGAATTATGTGGTTGCCCTTATTTTAATAAAGCAATTTATTTCGAGGGGCAATGGATACGTTTGGATGAAAATTTGGTTGTATAGCTAGACCGCAAAGCTAACTTAGTTAAACACCACTTATATTTATTTTCAAATCCAACCGTGTTTCGCTACGACCGTAGATTCTTCAGGGAGAATCTTAACTGCTTAAATATTTAAAAATTATGTGCTGTATACTAGTGTGAAAGGTGAAAGGACGGAGTGCCAATAGTGGGGGTAGGGGGTGGGATTTCGCAGGGAATATTACTATTAAGAGGGAACATATTGATTTTGTGATTCATATGATTATTTTATTATCTCTAATGCCTCTAAATTATCTAGTCTATTTAGAGGCATTAGAGATAAGAAAAGCCATTAATATGAACAAAAAAAATCATTAAAAATCAAGTAAATTTATCTTTTAGTCCACTTTTAAATATGTTTTCTCTGAATAGTAATATTCCTTGCGAAATCCCACCCCCTACCCCCACTATTGGCACTCCGCCCTTTCACCTTTCACACTAGTATATAAGCGCATAATTTTTTAATTTTTAAGCAGTTAAGATTCTTCCTGAAGAAGCTACGGTCGTAGTGAAACCTGGTTGTATTTGAAAATAAATAATAGGTGTACCCATAAGTAATCAATTATTTTTGGTGTGGAATGTTTGCTTCGGTCAAGCTCAGTGAAGTGAACGTGTTAAGACGTGTTTTATACGCAATATTATAATCTGTGGTCTTGTAACTCGTGACAATTAATTTTTTTTTTTATTACTCTGTTGTAAAATGGCGGACAATCAACTAACATAGAAAATTTACGTCATTGCATGCTGTTTCATTTTCTAACGGGTGTTAATGCAACGGTTGCAACGAAGAAAATTTGTGATGTGTATGGAGACGTATTGAAAGGAAAAAAGCGCCAACGTTGGTTTAGAAAATTTTACGACGGTTATTTTGACTTGTCTGGTAGCGATCGAAGTGGGCACCCGGTAGGGTTTAATAATGATGCTTTAAAAACACCTAGAAGCTAATTTTTTTTAAATTCTACCAACAAGATGGCAGACGGTCCTAGATACGATGGAGATTAAATCGATTAAGAATAAAATAAAATGTAGTTAAATTCTTTTTTTTATTGCCACTTAAATAATTGATTACTTATGGGTACACCTAATATAAATTGTATTCAACTAAGTAAGTTTTATTTATTTAATTATAATGTCTCACCACCAAGTGTTTGCTTCCTTCGAAAAAATATATTTATTTGGAATATCATATTGAGGCTTGTAATGCGGGTTTGCCAGGCAATTTTCCCCCGCCTCTTCTTACCGGATAAAGCTAGAGAATGGTCTTTCGATTGTGGTCGACCTATAGTTATTAAAATGTATTTATTCGTGAAGGATTTAGAGACCTGTTGTAAATTTCGCCGCATCTCTGGTTCGAAACGACTGGCACGTTGATCTGGAGGAGTTCCGGACTGGCGATTTCCGTTTCCGTCACCCCCCACCCCGGCAGCACCAGAATCTCCCCATCCAGATTGTACTCCTGGAGGTACTTACTCGTGGGCAGGCAGACTGGAGAAGCGTTATCTGTAAGCGATAAACAGAATGAGTATGAAGAAAACAGTCGATTTTCACGTGCATTTCATATTAGTGGCATGCTCATTACTAGCAATGTACGTACACACATGCCACTAATAAGCAAGGCCTAAAGAAGGTCGATACTGCGCATTCTCACGTGCCACTAATAAGCATGTGTATAAGTAGCTTAAAGATAGAATTTTTTTTTATAAATTGATTTCAATAATATCCGATATCATTTTAGATTAAATTGACATTGTCCATCGGCCTGGGAAGTCCTACAACCTAAGCCCATCGAAAATTTATTGCATCTGGTCAAAGTGCAAAGCCTAGATGATTAATCTGATCCCTCAATAATGATTTAATTCTTTAAAAGCATGAATAAACAATTTTTCACTGAGATATATTTTATCAATACATTAAACATTTATTGTAGGTCAACCGCTGAGAGGTTTTAAATGAGTCACGCGAAAAAATATTTTTTCCTCTCATTTGCACTACCATTGGATCCATTATAAAAGAAGAACATACATGGTAACAGAATGAGATGATCATAACAAAGTTAATCCTGGATGTACGTACTACATTTTTTAAATTTATTTATTTATTTATCATTTGTTTTTATTTTTACATCACATTGACATGTGTCTGTAGGTGCATCAATATGTAAATATATATATATATATATATATAAATTATAGTTACCAGAATACATACATATGAATTAAATACATGAATCTTACAAAATCAAATACAAAATCAACAATACAATATAACAATACAAGAAACAATACATAAAATTACCAAAATCAAAATAAGTCTCTTTTATTTAGTAATATTTTCATTAATTCTGTCTTTTGCCCTTTCTTATTAATGTCCTTTTTGACATAACTTGGGATTTCATTAAATATTTTTGGTATGACATATTTTAGTGTTCTTTGTCCATACTTATTATAAACTTTATTGCCGAATTTCGAATATTTTGAATTTTTCTAATATTAGTTTTGCAGATAGACCCCAACTAGTTATTCCATACCTTATTACCGATTCCGCTAAAGATTGATATATAGTTTTCATAGTCTGTATCGGAATATAATATTTAATACAGTTCTCAATCTCCCGAGCTAAAACGCACTCAGCGGTTAGCGGACGCGGGCGCGCGTGCGTTGTGCCCCGCCTCCCGCCGCTCAGCCGGGTAGCTCACTCTCCAAATCAATCTGCCGGCGGTAGAAGCTGTGGCTACTTGGCTCTTGTACAGGTTCATAGTGAAAAGGCGAAATAAAAGTCGTCGCAAACGAAAACCGAGATACCGGGTCTCCATCCTTTGCTACAACAAAGAAATACAAATGGAGCGTTCGTAATATTTAACAGAGATCTGAGAAAATTTGTTTTTCAACAAAAGTTTTTTTAACTATACGAGAATGTCTATAGTTTTTTTCGAAAAATTACTACACAAAATTAAAGGAGAAATAACTGGAGTGACTTAACATTCCTCTAAAGATATCAACTATTTCTTTCCATATTTTTATTTTTAAAATGCGATCACTGTACTCCACAGATTTCATGTCCCACAATGCCGGGCAGTTTTCTATTTCAAAAATATACTTTTCCGTAACAAAATTAATTTTTATGTACGCAAACCTCCTTCTGAATGAGGTGCCGCGCGGTGTCTCCCACACGAGTGTGTGCAACTCCGAGTTGTCCGCGCCCGACAGCGGCTCCCTCCTCATCACTGCACAGTGGTCCGTAATAGGTCATAGGGCTTGAATCGCGATCTTTGAATTAGACTCACTATTAGTGACACTACTTAAATGCATAAAAGGAATTGCAATCAGGTAATTTCTGCAATTGTTTTTGTGCATCCGAAGTGAACGCATCGCACGTGCCCGCTCATACTGTTATCATTAAGTGCTAATTAGTGGGTACGTTACTTGTGTTTTTCTATGAATCTATTGTTTGTGACTTATTGTATCGTGATGGATATTCAAGTTGAAGGTATTTATGATTTGTTTTATGTATTTTATTATAAAATTTATTGTTGTTTAAGTTTTAATAATCGTGCTACGACAAAGCATTTAATATAACCTTTTTTAATTTATTTTTTGATTGAGACTTTTTAATACTTCTCAATAAATATAAACGCATAATTTTTATATGGAAATGAAGGTTAATGTGTCTTTTTTCGAATTATTAAGAATTTAGCTGCGATCATCTGCGACTGTGCCTGTGAGTTGACCGGAAACGGAAACCGCGCGGATGCTTACAGCAGCTTATTCCTGGTACAACTTGCCTTCTTCTGTTTATAAAGTATTATAATTCATGGGTCGGAAGTAACAGAATATTCACTATTGTCTATCGGTGAACTTTCAGAAGAGGCCGCTGAATCTTGTAATAAATTAGTTAAGCAATTGAGACACGAGTTGTCACAAACAGCGACCTTTTACACAGACTCCTTCTAATTCTGATTCCTTTATTTCTAGTTTGAGAAAATTACCAGGAAAGAAGGATTCTGTATTATCAGCAGAAGTGTTAAATTTATTATCGATTTAAAAATTAGAGTGTGTTAAATATTGATTATCGTTTATGATTTTCTTGTCTACTTCATGTTTAAATATGAAGTAGAAAAGAAAATCGTAAACGAACAAGTAAATATATATAAAGATCCCCTCTACTTGACATTTTCAAATAACCTGTAAATAGAAAATATTTTTAAGATTTGATTCTGCCGTAAATTTTTCTTTTTGTTATAGACATACCAGAGATTTGGATCAAATCACCAAAGCAGAAAAGCATCCAAGAGGCCAATTTTGAAACCCTGCATTTAAAAAATTATCATTTGCACTAAAACATATTTGTTATTAAGAATAATGCTGTCTGGAATCCCCGCGTTTGAAAATTATCATTTGTGCAAAATTATAATTTGTGACCAAAAATATCACATTTATATCAAGTTGCAAATCTATCCTCATCTTTATATGTATTATGTACTTGTCATTTTTGAACAGAATTGTTTCTTAGAATCATGCAGAAAATCTAAAAACCTTAATAAATTCTTAAAATTATATGGCATCTCTTTCTAACATTTTTAATATAAATACAAGTTGTTGAATGTAAAATATTTAAATTAATAATGTCCCTAATGTACAACTTAAAAAAACAATTGTTTTTATTTCCATATGTGTTATTTTTTATGGATTAAACGAATATTTTTTCTTTTTTAATTTTTTTCCAATGTAATCGAGTTATTTTATTATTATTTACTATAAGTGATCATAAAATATTATAATAACATGCAGTAGTATGCAATACGATAGCTGCTAGCTGCGCGATTCCCCCGTGACCGCCTTTCTTTGGCCGCGGGATCACTGTGCAGTGGGAGCCAGCGCGTTGTCCCCCACACATTGCCGTACAAACAGACAACCGCGCTACCGCCTCCCGCCGCGGGATCACTGTGCAGTGGGAGCCAGCGCGTTGTCCCCCACACATTGCCGTACAAACAGACAACCGCGCTACCGCCTCCCGCCGCGGGATCACTGTGCAGTGGGAGCCAGCGCGTTGTCCCCCACACATTGCCGTACAAACAGACAACGCGCTACCGCCTCCCGCCGCGGGACGCGGGTAGTGCGTTGTCCACCTTACATACCATATTTACCTGAATATCCCATTTAAAAACTGCATCAATGGTAATACCAAGATATACGTATTCATTAACTAATTAAACATTAAATAACACATGAATAGTAGAAAGGACTCCATATGAATTCTGTGGAATGGTATGTGCACCAGAAAAAAAATCTTAGATAAAAAATATCAAAATTCCCACAAAATACCACTGGGTAAGATCATGCACAAAGCCGGTTAGTAAACAAATAAATAAATAAAATGTAATTGATCGCGACGTCAATGATATTGTCACGAAATAATTGCGCGTATTCAATTATTATTCAGCTGTTTACACCTTTTACACTCAAATTGGAAGTTACTAGAAGATTCCGGGATGTTGCACTGGATTCTGGAAACGTCGAGAAAGCGACACGAACACGGGTTAGGTATAAATATGGGGGGCAGCGCGATGCGCAACTAGAGTTCTTTTGATAGCACGACATAGAAGTCTACAACAAAGCGACAGTGAATCGGTACAGCAGTGTGATCAGTACGTATATGTTTTAGGGACGGTAAATTGCGAATGTACCTACCGGCAAGCGAGAAGTTTTCTGAGAAGAAGAAGCTGAGGGATTTAAGCTACGTGCATCATTATATATTATGAGAGAAAAGTTATTCGGGAGTGATAGTGCGAATTATGAAATCCAGCGTGAATTTAAGGACAGTGCTCAGATTAAATACGTGTCCAGTGCCACCCCACGACCCCGTGACAATATTAAGTACTAAAACCTGTTAAAATTTTGACCTATTACGATTACTTTAATTTTGACTCTGGCTTCAAACGGTCGACTTTACTTATCCGTTAAGGGCAGGATTCAAAACAAAAGGCCCTTGAAAATGAGTAACGTTTACATTAAATGTTTACAATAAATGGCAAATCGGCAGCGTAAAAGTCCTTTCAAGGACTATTAAGTATAATAAAGAGGTAAAAAAACCTTTAGTTAAGTCGATTTCTCCCCGAAGTCTGATCAATCCGATGTCATGCTGGAGCTGGTAGTTCCCTCCCGCCTTTTCTCCGACGAAGCTCTTATGAGGAATGATCTTCTCGATGAGGAAGTCCTGAACCGCCGGGGCACATTGCAGCCTGCTGCTGGAGACCGGCTGGCAGTCCACAGTCTTGGTGTAGTCGTGCTCCCCCACCCTGACTCCAGCGAGTACTTTGTCTTTGAGTTTGGTGATGCAGTGAGCGGCAGTGAGGATGTAGCGCTTGTTGATGACGGTGCCGGCGCACGTGAACTTCCGGACATTGTCTGCAAATATTCCAACATTCCTAGCTCATGATAACTTATTAAGCCTAAGCGCTTTCGATGGACACAACCATCATCTTCAGAGGCAATATTAGAATTAATTGTAAATCAATATGGCCGACAAACAGAAAGTAAAGGGATGACGGTGAGGGAGGGGGGAGGGGCGAGGGTAGTTATTTATTGACATATACAACAGTAATTAATTTTAACATACAATAATACTTATTTCAACAATGGAGATGACGCAGATATTAGTTAAGCAGGACTGGGTGGATAAGAGAGGCATCTATAACATAACATGCAATGATTGTGATGCTATCTGTATATCGGGCAATGTGGTAGAGATATAGGAGCAAGAATAAAAGAACATCTTAGATCATTCAGAGGACTATCCAATACTATGAGATGGCGGACCACTATATTGAACGTGATCACTTGTTTGACCAAAATAATGTTAGAGTCCTACATCTACAGGCGAAGGGTCGTAAACTGGGTGACCTAGAAATACTAGAAATTAATAAAGCAATTAAAAATTAGAATAACCTAATAAACATTCAAATACCTGCGTCATCCCCATTGTTAAAATAAGTAGTATTTTATGTAAAAATTAATTACTGTTGTATATGTCAATAAATAACTACCCTCGCCCCTCCCCCTCCCTCTCCGTCATCCCTTTACTTTCTATTTGTCGGCCATATTGATTTACAATTGAGTTCTAATATATATATATATATATATATATATAGTTCTAATATATATTATATTAATTTAATATATATATATATCTATATATATAATATGATATTATATATATATATATTATAATATATATTATATATAATAATAACATAACTCAAATTAGTGGAATAAAACGTTGTGTATAAATCATTGTGATAACTTGTTTTATAATAGTCAAAATCAGCGCTCGTTGATAATATACACTACACAGTACACTTGTTCCCACACTTTGTGGTTTGCGGTAAATTTATTTCGTTTTATCAAAAGAATTATAACTAACTAAATCCAAAGCATGAGGACAATTTATAAATGTTACGTTTAAGTTAAGACATTATAATACTTCACGTAAATCGGACATGAAGTGGGACTCGCCGCAGATCCTGGGCCTCTCTACGAGCAAATGCTCCTATATCGCCCTTACACGTTTGCCATCGAGGTTAGCAATTTTTCAATGTTTTAAAGAGGTTTTCAACCTACGCCCCATATGAAGCAAAAGCATTCCCGAGGAGTCCCCGCTACTCTGAAGGGTGCAATGGGGATCAAAGTAATAAAATGTGAAGGAGAAAAAACATTATCAAACTGCTTGATAAAGGTCTTACAAGCCGAAACAGCTGTCACATTTAAAATAACACTCAACCTGCAGAACTTTATCATAATATTTATTAACATTTAATTTCTTTTTCTTCAAAAACAGCATATTT
>JADDOH010013783.1:0-22832 GCA_016648135.1 Agrypnia vestita
ATATTGATATTTTTTACCCATCCCTAGTTTAGTTTCAAGCTATGTATTCACTATGGAACAAATTGCCCCTCAACATCACGCGTGGCATAAAGTCTACGTGACGTTGCAACGTCGCGCACTGTTCCGCGACGTCGCGCACAACATAGCGGAGCATTTCTACGTGTCGCGGCAACGTTGCTACGTTATCCTACTCGCACGGTACCCGAGCGAGCTTACGGCGACATCATGCTTTGCGTCAGTACCACGTGGTAAGTGAGAGAAAAATAAAATGACGTGAGGGCCAACAGCGTTCCTTAATATTGTCTTGCTTGGCTATGGAAGGCCCGATTATTTGTAATAATTGTCAAAAACAGTTGTTGTTATTCGAGAGAAATTGGCAAAAGATCCGTCAGACATTCGAAGATCGCATAGAATATCCATCCTTCTTTCTCTTTGCAGTAAATAATTTCACACCCACCACCTTTTTCTCCTCTTACGTTAAAATAAATAGATACGCAGCTGTCATCATAACCTCATCGGGCGACATTTCCGCGACAAGTGATATGTGAATCCCGGTGTGTACACGTCAAAAGACCGCGTCATTGTCCCCGAAACATGAGCGTAGATGTTGATGCGACATGCCGCTCGGAATGTTTCGCGATTTGTCCCCTAGTGAATATATGGCTTCAGTTTGTTTCCGGCCGTTCCGGCGTCATGCCGCGAGTGCTGGGTGCGACACCGCAACAGATGACAGCTGACAGATGTGACACGCGAACACAATTGAATGCCGTCTGCCATTTTGAATAAAATATTTGACATATTATGCAATGTCATGCAAAAACCGTAGTTGAAAAAGCTGATCCTTATAAAGTATAATTTTATAACGTGTATATGAATATATACATATAATATATTTATATAAAATCTTTAACGCGTGCAATATCATATATAAAACATTGCTTAAGCAGGAAATAAAAATAAACGCACAAAAGAGCTTTAAAAAATAGTATCCTATAACCGTATAAAAATATGCTTTTCAAACATGCGAATAGTACACTAGCGAAGGAAAAACTACATTTCAAAATGAAGACTACAACACACACACGTTCACCAGTTTGAAGACTACAAAATGTACACTACAATTATAGTAAAAAATACTTGAAGTGAAGTAATTGTAGTACTACGAAATGAAATGAAGTAATGAAGTAATTGTAGTATTAATGAAGTGAAGTAATGTAATGAAGTAATTGTAGTATTAATGAAGTGAAGTAACGAAATGAAGTAATTGTAGTATTAATGAAGTGAAGTAATGAAGTGAAGTAATTGTAGTATTAATAGTATTAAAGTATTAATGAAGTAATTGTAGTGTTAATGAAGTGAAGTGAAATGAAATGAAGTAATGTAGTACTAGTGAGTTAATATTTTTTTCCCAAATAAAAATTTGGCGAGCTAAAAAAAAAAAAAAATTGTCAACGAGAAAAATATTTAAGATAAATTGACGATATTTTCTCCACAGTAACATTTGGCGACCTAACAAAAAAAGAAAAGGTCGCTAGCCAGATTTCTTCATTTGATTCCAAAAAATTTTCAAACCATGGGGGGGGGGTTGTTACAGTTTCCAGAGATTTCTTCTTCGTTTAGCTACATCAACTTCCCAAAAATTTCTTCATGGGTCCCAAAATTTTTCAAACCATGGGGGGGGAGGGTTGTTACAGTTTCCAGAGATTTCTTCATATATCTACATCAACTTTCCAAAAATTTCATGTAAAAAATGCACTATTTAAAGTATGTTTCTCATACTTTCGATAACTTTGAAGTGTATGTACTTTGTAGTGTTCGCTTTGAAATGAAGAGTACTATTTGAAGTTTATACTTTCAATAACTTTGGTGTTTGTAGTTTGTAGTGTGCACTACACTTCAAAATGTGCGAAGTGTGCACTTCAATGTAGTACTACATTGTAGTAGTGAGTACAGAGCGGACCCATTACTATAGTACACTCGAAAATCGTAGTAAGACTCATGCGGTGTACCGCAACGTGTATGAGATCTACGGGTAAGCCCATACACGTTGCGGTACGGACCGATCTGCGATATGCGGTGTACCTCTACGATGCACCGGAGTGTGTATGGCCGCCTTTACATACATTTTAATTAGAATTTACTTACCAAAACGTAAAAATAAATTTTCGGCCAAAAAATGTTGCCTCACTCTCTAAACATAAGGTGAGCGCTTACGATATCGCTATACATTACAGAATTCTGTTGTTTATGGGGGGAAAGCGTCCACGCTTCTACTTTGAGAGCGAGGCAAACATTTTTACTCTTAATATTACACAGCGTACAAAATCACTTTGCTAGGAAACTAGCGCCTTCTTTTGGTGAGCTCATTAACTTATTTGCCATTTGAAAATTTTATTAATTAATTTTGATGGATTATTATAAAAACGCACAATGAACAACACACTCACCCGCACCTCGCTGGAAAAAACGGCTAAAAAAATAAATATATATTTTAAAAATATTTTGTGATAATATATCAACTGAAAATTGGCTATCTGTTCTAAATATAGAAGAACCTGAAATATGTTTTGTAAACTTTGAAAAAAAAAAATGACAAAACTAACCCATAAAAACAAAGTTTTTATTATACTCACTTTCTCATTTACTAGTTGAAACAGGTTTGGTGCTTACCCCACGCTCTGGGCTTGAGTCGGGCGACGCTACGAAAGGGAGTATTAAAAGATTTCGAAAAATCCAAAATTATACTATAATTATTAATTTTTTAAACGAAAATTTGTTAGATCATTTTTATTGTCGCCACGAGTCTGCCTGCAAAGATTCAGCTCGATTGGATCAAGGGAAAAGGGTTAAAAATTGATCCAATTTTTTTTCGACAGACAAGCAAGCAGACGCTACGAGTTAAAAGAAAGGGAGTAAAAATACATATATAAATTCATCAAAAATTATAAAAATATATAAACAAATCCAAATTCCGTAAAATAAAAGCTTTGTTTGTGTTACTCATGGCTTAGCGGTTTCTATAAGTAATAAACTAAATATATTTAATTAAGGATAAATTATAGAAGTCTCATACAGACAAAGCTAATTTATATATGAGAAATGTGGATGGCAATTTCTCATACGATGGCTCAGGGCTTGCAAACTGTATGAGCTGGCTTAAGTGATCACTCTACACAATACAATGTTCACCAAATCCATCGTAAGAACATCAACACATTTTCAAATTTTGAAAGTTCTATATATATTGTAATAGATCTGAGGAACATATGTCGCGACGCCAGAAAGAGACTGCATGACAGAGAGAGAGAATGTATAAAAAGGCGCGTGAATGTCGAGTCACTCTCTCATTTACTACCATTGTTATCCAGACCGCAGCTTACCGTATAAACGATTGTCTAAACCCTTATTGTTACCAAATAAATACTTACGAGAACAAAGTCTTTACTGGAAGCAACCTCATCCAGAAACAAGAGTATTACATATATATATATATATATAGATATATATATATATATATATTATATATGTTCGAGTCAAGAACCTTTCAAATATTATTAAGGCCTCTGCTAGAAACATCTATTGATTTTATTTTATATTTTATATTTTATTTTTTAAAGTTGAGTTATTTTTAGCAACATTCGCTTTAACGTATGTACTTATATATGATATTATTTCGAATTATTGCGTATCTATTAGAATAAATATAATTAAATCAACAATAAAGCAACCCAAATGACGAAGGTTTAAGGAGATAAAGTTGAAAATACATAAACAAATTGACATCGCTAATAAAAAAAAATTAAAGGGCAATTTTTCATAAAAAATGTACAAGTTTCAAAAATCGACATGAAAAAATTTTGGTCTACAGTTAACAAAGTAAGTGAAAAAAAAGATTAAAAATAATAAAATATGAGAACAATATTATAAATCTTGAGGAACACCCAGAAAAATGCCCAAATATATTTTATAATTTTTTCATTAATGTGAAAAAAAAACCTAATAATAACTTTTCTTTTCCAAATAATAATCTACAGCTAGGTATCGGAATATGATAAACTCACAACACTCTGAACTACTGACCTACAAGAAAAGACCCAATTATTATGCAACGTAGCAACTGAATTACTAAAGTAGACCAGATTCACTATAAGTATTCCAAATGCGCATAAATATAATAAACACAAGCCTTCGGTAGTGCATCTTCTCTGCGAACTATAAACAAATATAAGTATTCCCAATTTATAAGACCGGAGACCCTCAAGGTATTAATTAACAATTACCATCCAATCGCATTTGTCATTGCTAAAATATATGAAAAAAACTAACCCATAAAAACCAAATTTTTATTATACTCCCTTACTTTGTAAAATATAACAACAATTAAAGACGAATTAAAACATATAACATAACACTAAACTTACAGTAATTTCATATATTTCTAAAATGTCAGATGTTTTGAGATTTGATAAGACATTTCGTGCTTTGAAGATTAAATTCTAAAAACATTTGTCTGTCAATTTAGATTTTCGAAATTCGTAGTGAAGTACCTATTATGTATACCGACGGAGTAATTCAAATTTAGAAAATATTCCGCGACGTTATCGGGCCGCCGTTGCTAGTAATCAAACTTTTGTAATGATTCCAATTTGAAAAAACTATTACAATTTTGAAAAATCCAAAATTAAACTATAATTATTATTATTTTTTAACGAACATTTGATAGATCTTCTTGATCGTCACCACGAGTCTGCTTGCAAAGTTTCAGCTCGATTGGATCACGGGAAAGGGATCAAAAATCGATCCAAAGTTTTTTCGACGGCAAGCAAGCAAGCAGACGCCACGAGTTAACCCTGGAATCCTACTTGGGGTGCTGGAGCACCCCACAGCATATTCAATTTGTTATCTTGCCGTTTGTTTTGTAGGTATAAGTTTGTACGTCGGCGTATTTTACTTTGCGGCCGAGCACTCTGGATTGGTCAGTACCTCGGCGACTGCCGATTTTTGTAGACGTGTGTACGTATGTTGCGGGGTGCTTAGGCACCCCGGTGTAGGAAAATCGTAAGAATTTGTGTAATATAAATTAAATTATTGGACAAGTTTTTGAACTTTATTTACGTGATATTTAATAATATTGGTTACATTATTATTACTAATTATTGCAATAACCTTAAATTTAAAATTTTAGAGAGATACATTTCAGTTTTAGTTATATGTACTTCTTTTAGTCATCCTTCTTCATATAATGGGCAACTAAGTTCCAACGAATAATATCCATGGATAACTGGATTCTTTTAGCGATGAATTTACTTGCAAAAGACTTGACGATGGTAGGTACAACACGCAAAAATAAAAGTGAAATACCGGTCTTATTTTTAAAGATATGAGACCGAGCAAAAAACTCTGCTATGTTTGCGTATGATGGATCTAACTCTCTTATCCTATTGTCTGCTTAAATCAACCAAGAAGAGGTCATCATTATGTTGTCAACTCTTTGTGATTCTGCTGTCAAAAATAATGAAGTAGAGCTCCAGGAAATATTTGATTATTATAATAAAACCAAAAGTGGCGTCGACGTTTTCGATGCAATGGCTAAAAAATACTCCGTCCAAAGAAAATCGCGATGGTGGCCGATGTGCATTTTTATGGACTTTTTAATGGTATAAGCATTAACTTTTGGATTCTCTACAAATGTTAAAAGGCAACAAATAAATCAGAAATAAAATTCAAAAGACTTTAAAAAAAATTTGGGACACCAACTCGTGAATCATTATTTGGAAGAACGCCTGCAAAAGCCAGGTTCGAGGAGGGATATAAGAGAAATTATTTGTGATATCCTTAAAAAACCTATGGCAAATGAAAGCTTGATTCCTCAGCATCACACCCAGGGGAGTTGTGCATTCTATCCCAGGAGTAAGGACCGGGAGAGCAAAACTTAGTGTACGAAGTGCAAAACTCTGATTTGTTTATAACATCAAATAAAAATATGCCAAAAGTGCTACAAGTAATAGATAATAAGTAGATTTATTTTGATTTTTGATCTTAAGTTTACAGTCCTATGTCTAATAAAGAAATATACTTTTAAAAAGGTTTCATTAAAAAAATAACAATTCCCAAAGTCTGGGGTGCTCAGGCACCTCTTGTAGGAAAATCGGTTGGGCAAAATAGTGTAGGATTCTAGGGTTAATATAAAGGAAGTAAAAAGTGTTGAAAACTTCTAACCAGTTATATAAACAAATTTAACGTAATAAATACAAATCAATTTGATTGTGTGGCAGGAGTTAGTTAGTACACAGGATGCAATAGCAAAGATTACCACAATTATAATTAGCGTATTGGATAAAAATGATAAGGGTGTTGGCATGTTCATAGATGTAAGGAAGGCTTTTGATAGCATATCTCATTTAAGACTCATAGAAAAACTAAAAATTATTGTTATCGAGGGATATTTTTTATTGTGGTTAAACACATATTTATCAAATCGTACTCAAATTGTAAAAATTTAAAAACTAAGTCTTTGTGAAACTTTTAAGTCTAGTATGGAATACCCCAGGGTACGGCATTAGGTCCATTACTCTTAATAATTTATGTAAATGAAATCTTTAATTCAAAATTGAACAGCAAAATAATCTCAAACTCTGATTACAGTAGGGTCAATTGGGGGAACAGTGTAACGTTAGTAATATTTCTTTCTCTTTTTAATTTGTCTATTGCGTCTCTTTACCTACGTATTTTGATTGAATCTAATAAAAAATTTGATTATAAGTTAGAAAAAAAATACATTTGTTTTTATTTTTCTTGAGTGTATAATGAAAGTGTAATGATTAGGTATGATTCCCAAAAACATGTTATGAAGATATTATTGAGGTTAAAGAATTTTTGTTTTCCAAATTTTATTTCGTTTAATGTCCGATTATTATCAAATCCAAAAATGTGGTTTGAGGTTAAAAATAAAATATGTGAAGACATAAATAAATAAAAAAACTGGTTGAAACTTGGTTAAAATTTTCCATTTTTGATAAGCCGTTGTGACCACTCAACAGATTGTAATATAATAAATAATTCATAAAAACGCAGATGACGCTAACCATAAACTTATGTATGCACAAATATAATGAAATAAAATATATTGGCATTTCAATAGATAATAATATGAAATGGAAGAAACATTTTTTTTTAATTAAATTATTTTTTTTACAAATACATTTTTTTACAAGATAGTTACAGTTAGGTACTTATGAGTATCATAAACTCGTGTGTAGTAGAGGAGTATCGTTACATTATACATTTACAAAGAATATTGTGATAAAATGTATATATTCATCAGGTAATAAGTATATATATATATATATATGTTAGTATTAATTTCTTTGGGGGTAACCCGCGTCAAAATCTGGTCCTCAGAAGGACCATTCGTCAACCGACGTTTCGCCTGAATCACAACAGGCATCTTCAGGTTGTCTTGTTAATAAATTTCCGTCACGAGGGGCAGTGCGAGCACGTACGTTCGTATCGGAAGCTTATTACCAAGTGAGGTCTGGTAAGTCAAAGTCTAAATTTGGGTACTGTGGTCA
The DNA here is from genome assembly GCA_016648135.1 of Agrypnia vestita. Classification (NCBI taxonomy): domain Eukaryota; kingdom Metazoa; phylum Arthropoda; class Insecta; order Trichoptera; family Phryganeidae; genus Agrypnia; species Agrypnia vestita. The sequence continues at coordinate 7,572 of JADDOH010013783.1, forward strand.
TTATTGCCCTTAATGATTTTTGGGAATTTTGTATTAAATATTGGGTGTTCCCGGCCGTTGCTGGCCTTAATGGCGTTTGTGATGCGCTTTGTACTCGATGTTGCTTCTACTGTGTCGGTGGTTATATTTAATTGATTTTTGCTTGCTAATATATTATTTTTACTAAGAAATCTACTGTTGAATAAAATGCTTTTCCATGCCGTTGGGAGACGTATACCATCATCTCTATTGTTGATAATATTTATTCTTTTATATATCTCTATAGCTTCTCTAAATACCCTTACTGTTTCATTTTGGACGTTCGCTATTATTCGTGTATTATTAAAGTCTATGCTGTGGCCTTCTTCGAGCGTGTGTTGGACAAGCGACGATGTTAGTTTTTTGTTGGTCATATTAACTCTATGTTCAGCAACCCTAGCAGATATTTTTCTGTTGCTTTTTCCAACATATGTCTGGTCGCACGATCCACATGGTATTTGTATTTCATATACACCATGGGACTCTCAGTGTATTTTGTCTTTTACACTGCGTAGAAGGCTAGATATTTTGTTTTTAGTCCTAAATATCGTTCTTATGTTATATTTTCTAAGTAGACGGCTGAGTTTATCTGTTGTCCCTCTTAATGAATAGAGATACAATATCGAAACTGAACAGAATATCGTTTTTATCCAGCTTTTGACTTTCTATTATTTTCACAAAATGTTCCGAGTTTTTGACGAAAGAGTCTGCTTTTTCTACATTAGGTTGTAAATATTAAGCAAGGAACTTTGACAATGATTGGAGCGGTGACCCTACTGAACTTACTATAGGCCTGAGTGGAATGTCTTTTTTGTGGATTTTTGGTAAACCATACAATTTAGGAAAGCGGAATGATTTTTCACGTGGTATTAGTGATTTCTTTAAATCTTCACTCGGTTCAGATGATACTATTTTTGCTTTTGTAGTCTTCTCAATATTAGATGCATGATATGATTGGATTGTTATTGTGAAGCTTATACGCCGGATCTTTAAGGATATTGCTCATTTTAGAGTGGCAATCTTCGCTCTTCATTATTTATTTATTTAATGTTTATGGAAGACCAACAGCACAAAAAAAAAGCATAGAAAACATTGATACAATATAGATGGCCAATTACAGGTCTCCACATTTAGAAATATATTAATTATATAGAAAGAAAGAATAAAAAATTTAAACAAACAGAAATATGTCAGTAATGATAAATATTTATGATATACTAAGGCATATTAATTATATAGAAAGAAAGAAAAAAAAATTTAAACAAACTGAAAATTATGACAGTGGTATTTCCCTTATCAGCTGGAAGGATAACTATGTTAGTGTTTGTGCGAAGTTTTTTGAGAGCCCGGGCTTCGTTTTTAGTAATGTTACTCTTAGGAGGATGAGATTTTCTAAGAATGTGACACGATTCCTGGCGGATTGTTTCTGCTATATTATCAGTTAGTCTGCATATCGCGGATTCTATTCCAGTAATGATGGAATACATAATACAATAATACATATAACAATACATCGCATTACCCAGTGAATTAAAGTGTCCAATAAAGAACAACAAAATACTCTTAAAGCTCTTTAATAATACTTACTAAACAGTTTTGTAAAGCAGTGTTACTCTTTCATATTAGAATATCTGCTCTGTACACTATTTCTATATACATATACTATAATGTTTTTGTATTCATCTTGTATTCCTCTACTCTGCTCTTTGTAATAATCTTCTTCTTCTTCTTTACACTGTCCCAACTCATTGCCTAGGTAGGCTGTTGAGGTCGGCTCCCCTCGTTCTCAGCCTGTATCTTATTCGGTTCTGGGTATCACTTTCATCCGGGCCGTTTCTCTGTAGTTTTTGGAACATTGAGTCATCCAGGAGTTCTTTGGTTTTCCTCTGGATGACTGTCGACGACGCACCATAAACATTGCCCGCTTCACGGTGTGGTCTGGTGGTATCCGTCTTATGTTCCCGTACTATTTCAACTGTGGCTCCTCCAGCTTACTGTTTACGTCCGTGACACCCAGGCTAACACCCAGCCGACCATCTAAGCATTTGCATTTCTGAGTTGCCTAAAGTAGGAGTTGTTCATAGTCCAGCATTATCGCGGGTCTAACAATAGTCTGGTACATCTTTCCTTTCAGTTTTATAGGCATTTTCGGGTCACACAAGATTTCTGTTACGGATCTAACTTTCATCCATCCCACACCTATTCTATGGCCCACAACCGCTGCACCGACACTGTGAATGAGTGAGCCCAGATACTAAAATGAGTAACAGTTGGCTAATGTTTCCCCATCCAGTTGCATTGAAGGAGTTATATACTTCAAATGGCAAGTACAGATATTCAGTACTTTTCCTGCTACTTTTTAGGCCACTATTTTTTTTATTTATTTATCTTCATCTTGTTACATGACATAGGAGATGGAGCCGCTCATCTCACTAGGAAGAACCTGTGCCGAGATGAGCAGCTAAACAATATAGTTAGAACAAAAAATAATAAAGATATACAACAAAATACTATATAACTATAAGATTAATGAATTAATTAATTGAGTATATAAATATAAAATGTGGATAATAAGAACAGTATATGTATATTGTATACTACAAAAGCAATAATGAAAGTAAAGTAATATATATAAAAAATCATATGCATGGATAGTAACTATCCTCCAGGATGTTTCCCCACCTTTCCAGGCTATTCTGTAAGTCACAATGATTATCTGCTATCAGCACTACATCATCCGCAAAAACCATAATCCTGAGAACACTGTTCATTTCTTGAATTGGTCGATAATTCATGACCATTATGAATAGCAGTGGACCGAAGACAGACTACCCTTTGTAATAATATGTATGAAGAATGTTGTCCTGGCTAAATCCAAGATAATGGTCCCATTGCATTTACAACGAAACTGATTATTTCACTATATTATTGAATGTGCTAATAACAAAATGAAAGATAATTAACGTTTAAAAAGTAAGTATAAAATAAGATATTACACTTTAAAGTTTCGAAAAATGCACTGCATATTTTGATATTTCATAGGCAATATATGAGATTAGGTTAGGTTATTAGGTTTGGTTTGGTTAGGTTATTAGGTTTGGTTAGGTTAGGTTATTAGGTTTGGTTTGTTCAATTTAGATTACAATTATTTTAGTTAGATTTAATTAACAGGACATAAATTATATAGCGAAATACTTATTTTCATTGTATGAACAACGGGACCATATTCTTGGATTATTCCAATATATGTATAATTATACATAAACAGGTTTATTTGGAAAACATTAATAACCGCGCAGGTCCATATTCCTGCCGTAATTGTGAGTCGAAAATGTTCAAACAACCATGACCCGAATATAAATATGTTATGGGGTTATGTTATGGGGATATGCGACATCTAAGTTTGCATTTTTTTTTCAATATTTCTAACTTACTTTTTGTCGCTCAGATGGTTTGGGCATGGTGAGCGAATGAATGAGGAAAGAATGGTAAGAAAGATATATAATGCAAGTGTTGATGGCGCCAGAAAGAGAGGGCAACCGTGGAAGACGTAGCATGACCAGATCAACCAGATACTGGAAGATGGTCCCGTTAGAAGCCTCCACAACCGGCGAGCTCGCATGCGAAGATTTATGAATGTGGATGAGGTGACAGTTGTATGTCAGGACAGAAGAGTGTGGCGCTCTATCCTCTCTGCCTACCCTCACGAAAACGGCGTGATGGAAAGTAAGTAAGTAATTTTTTGTAAAATGCTAGTCCATCATTATAGGATTTATTATATCGAATATGAAAAATTCATTTCCTTTAATACAAGTCAAATAAAATAATAGAAATCTTCCAATTCCAATTGGAATTTCTGCAGGGTTTTTATCATTGAAACCAATGAGTTGAAACTAATGATTTTTTGTAATCTATCTAAGTTAATGTAATTATAGTTAAACGTTTGTAGAGAAATAAGTCAAATATTTAAAAAAATGCCAACTTAGATGTCGCATACCTCCGTAACTATTGATATTCAGGTCATGGTTGCTTGAACATTACTCTGTATATTATGGAGTAAGTACTTACAGTAAGAAAACTATAATTGTTAATTTTTATTTATGTATTAGAGATACGAACACGGAATACATGTCACATCAATATTCTTACTATTTTCCAACTAAGCTAAACGCTTGTTCTATGAAAATAGGACTAACTTGCTGGTCTGGAGTGAGATTCAAACCCGTGACCTTTGGATCACGAGGCGAGAGTCCTAACCACAAGACCAACAAGCTACTCTGGATTGCACACACTCTTTGATTTCTTTCTATGAATTGAAACATTAAATCCACTTATTTCAAAATATCATTTATTGATTATGTCAGTCTAAGACTAGGAGCTATTTGTAAATTAATGTGATTTCTTAGGATATAAATAGTGTTTTGATCCTTGAATTTTAATAGACGAGAAGAATAAACATGTTTTTAATTTCCTATAATATGGAACTAAAAAACTTATCTTTATGTAACAAGATCAAATTTTCCAAGGTTTAGAAACTTTCAATTTCAGTTTTCTCATTATCATGATTTATGGAGATACAATGTTTTAGCTTTAAGTCACCTATATAGTATCTGCAAGAATATCAGCATCAATGTTTGTGTCAGCTCAATACGTATTGTATTTACGACACACTCTTGTGGTGGTAGAAAAATAATCAACATTATTAGGATGCTGACTTATTCTAAAGAACTCCGGGTTTCTTATGCGCAGTTCAACATGCAAATTAATTTTCATTATGAACCCCGAATAAGAACAAATTCAGATAGAGAAAGACAATCAATAGCAGCACCGAAATGTTGCACAACAAGATCGGATATTTTCCGTCCTGATTCAAGTTTATGCATTTTGAAAAAGGCAAGTCAATCCTCGTAGCTGTGAAGATTTCTTTATTGACCGCCTCTGTAGGACATAATACTCTTTCGATTCTCGCAAAATTGTTTTATAATGTGCCTAAATGACTGATGAATATTCCAAGACATGTACTTCACCAAATTTATTCACCAAAATAACTATCTTTCAAAAATTATTATTATTGCATGTCTTATCTTATTCAGATATTTTACAATTCTCTTTTCGTCTAAATTTCATCTGTTGGGTTATTTTTTTGTATATATTTTTCATATTTATTTTTAATCAATGATATAATGTTTCTCAAAGGCGTTGTAGGATTTTAGGATTTGTGATAAAAAACAAAAAATTATAATATAATACACAATTTTGGCATTTCAAACTGAAGCAGTTTTATTTTTAATATAATACACAATTTTGACATTTCAAACTGAAGCAGTTCATATTATAAAATGCATGAAAACATATGTAGTTATAAACCATGGCGTAAAAGTGCAGTGCAGTTTCACATAACACTGTAAATGTAATTGGTAAACAAATAATAAAAAGGAAGAAATCTGGTTGGCCAGAGCATTCAGGGCGAAAATAAAATGTATCTTTACATTTATTGTGCTCATTTTTTTTCAACATAATTTCCTTCGTTTATTTTTATTTGGTTAGTGTCTTTAGTACAAAATCTAGGAAAGTGCAGTTTCAATAATAGCCAATGTTGATTATTCCTGCCTATTAGATTGCTTTTATGAGAATGGTTGATGTATTTTTTTATGATATGTATGAAAATTTTAATATTGGTAGATAAGAATTTTTATGAAAAAGTCTTATGGAACACTGCTGTACTCATCCTTTACTTCCTACACAGTAGACAGTGTCTCAATTCAGTAAATCCGCACAAATTGTCTTAAAAAATATTACACTAGAAAGTCTCTACACAAATATATAAAATATTACTGACCCAAAATTCATATACCTATCACGTAAAAATTGTCTTTAAAAAGACTCTTACATGCGAATTGAAAAAATATCGCTGAAAATTGCTATATTATGGAAAAATAATCATTACACAATGAAGAATGTTTTTCTACACTAAATTGGAAAAATATATTATTTACATAAAAATAAAATAATAACAAAAAATATTTAAAAATCAACATGCAAAAATTCCTGTGTGAACCAACTTTATGTTCATAAATGAAAGGATTGCAAAAAACCGAAAGAAAATGACCCAAATATACAATGTGTTGTCTAATACCAACCCGTAGGTATAAAATAGGTTTTCAGCACACAGCAAATGTTTGTGAGAACGCCTATTGGCGTTTTCAGCACTGGACATGTTAAGTTCATTTTCAGACCAAGATTTAGATTCAGATTTAGGTAGGTACAATTATTTGAGATTTGTATCTGATGTATCGATGATTGGTAGCTGAGATATAACTGTCGTCTAGTACTGATAGTTGCCCGTCGAATTGCGAAAAATCAGTTACCAATCATCGATACATCAGATACAAATAACGGTTAATGTGTCATTGGTTAAAATACCATCACTAATTTAGGTTGCTTTTGAAATTTAATCATTTGATTAAGGTTGATTTTGAAATTGGAGGAAATAAATATATTCATTGCATATTCAGCGGTGGGGTAAAATAAAGTTCTCAGTGATTTAAGAGTGTAAAATATTATTAAATGTTTTTGAAATTTTTACTAAACAATGTAGATAATCATATTTCATACTAGCGGCCGGCCCCGGCTTCCCACGGGTATTTAACAAAAATTATAAATTTTAACCTACATGGAACTTGGGAATGGTATAATTCAAAAAGTAATTTACAGGCACTGATATAGCCTTGAATACGAAGTGATTTATATGGATAAGGATTAATACCCAGGTACGAATAATGTTGTTATTGTGACATAACTGTAACAGTTAGACATATGGTATTGCTGACTTTTTTGTTTATATTGATGTCCTCTATAAAACTGTAGTACATCACTTTGCTCTATTGTCAATAATTTCCGCAGCGTACGTGATATAAGTTTTTTTTGTATTTTTTTCACACGTTGAGTTACATTATCTAAGTTTTCATAACTTTTTTGAAAATATTCTATAGCCTATGTCCATCAGGGATAATGTAGGATTCTAAATGTGAAAAAAATTTAAAATCAGTCCAGTAGTTTCGGAGCCTATTCAATACAAACAAACAATCAAATCTTTCCTGTTTATAATATTTGTATAGATTATTCTAGTGAATCTGGATATGATTTATACGGTAGAAAAATTTATCTTTCACATAATAGTGTAAACAAGATAACAAAAAAGTAGTATTGGATAACTTAAAATTATAGTAGAAATTGACAGTACAGACCAGCCAAACTCAATCTGCGGCCAGCGGGCCGCATGTGGCCTGCCAAGCTTTTATATGCGGCTCGAAACTAAAAAACTCTGGTATCGTAAATCTTGAATATCTAGAAATACACGTGAATAAAAAGACAGAGTTCTGTCATTTTAAAACCGGCGATGTCTATGGTTCAAGAATGAATTTGTTATATCAACCGCACGCATGTAAGTTTTGTGTTTGCCATGTAATTTTTAGCCATTTTTTAGTGGTCCTCATTTTCCACATTCCTCTATTACTGTCCACGTCTTTGTATTCTAGAATCTGGTACTGTATTTTTATTTGTATTGTTAATGTATTGTGTCTTTATGGTTTCCCAGCCCAATGTGGTCCGTGCAAATCTGGGTTATTCCTTTTATAATTTCGTCCCTAACATCTGTAATAAGGTGTTGGAATTCGTACTCATAAATCATGTTTTCATATGTGTTTATTAATTGTTTTTGTTAAGACGCTTAACAAAAATAAATGCTTGGTTATACATTAGTTTTGACTTTTATTTTTTTAATTCTTGTATTTTGAATATACCTACAGTAAGAGGAAAATAAATTTCATATAGGGAAATAAGCTGTAGTTAATGTTTGAGCTAGTATTGGCTGGTATGCTGATAAGCAATAAGTATTATTATCATTATGTTACAGTTAAAAATATATTTGTTGATTAATCAAGAGGCGGCGTCCTAATCTTGAAACAAACGGGTTTCAACCAATACTGTTTTTCCCTATACCTATAATTTTTTTTTTCGTCATATCAGTATGTATAATGTTGCGGCCCGCATAACTTAGCAAACATAGGTATGTGGTCCGAAGATAAAAATGGTTGAGTACTGCCTGGTATTGATAGTTGCTAGCAGGCTCGAACAATGATATATTATATTAGGTAATTAATTTCGTTTTTCAATAGGCAACTTTGGCTCAATATTTTTGGGTCCATTGAGCAGTGAAGACGTGCGTTGTAATTTTTTTTCTTCTCTATGATCCTTTGCCTTTCTTTTAAACAAAAAAACCTTTTCTACCCCATTTACAAACAATGGCAGAGATGTTTCCTTCGGAAACACATTTATGAAGCTGTATGCTGTTTTTGTTGCATTAAAACTGCGACAGAAGCGACAGAATCGATTTGTGACATTTAAGGTGATATGCTGGACAAAAGAATGTGGCAACGTTGGTTAAAAAAAATTTGGACGGGCAATCTTGATTTGAAGAACGAGCCAAAAGCCAAAAGCCTTTTATGAGAAAGGAATTTTAGATCTAGTAAATAGGTAGCAAAGAGTCATAGATAACACTGCAAATTACTTTGTATAAAAAAAAAAAAAAATAATTGAAAAAAATCAAAAACTATAAAACGACATTAATTCCAGGATTACCTAATAAATTTGAAATAAAAGAGGTGTGAAGTACATATATAAAATTAAACAAATAGGTATAATAATTAATATTGTGAATACAATAAGGATACATGACGGCAGGGTGATTTTATCGCATCTTGTATTATGTGTTATGTTATATTATCATCTTATATTATGTGCTAAACTTGGGTTGAAAATATCTGAGATTTGTGCATAAGTTTTACCTAGCCTATGCAGTCTACATACAAGAGAGTTAAAATAAGAGTGTTGTCACAATAAAATAATATAGGTACTCAAGTAGCTCTAACAGGCGCATAAAACATAAACAAGCACAGAATGTCAAAATGCGAGTTAATAATTTTGTATAGTAAAATCAAATCAGATAAAACTCTCCTGCTGGTAATGGCAATAAGTTTTGTGTAGTTGATATTTTCAATTGGGATGTGGAGTCGGTAGTTAATTTACCTCCTAACAATTATAAAACAATTTTACAGTATAATTCAGATTTTATAAGATACACATCAACATTGTGTTCACCGCATATGGCTTTTTGGACAGCACTGTGTTTTGGTTATTCGCTTTTTTTATTTTCTTATTTTTAGGTATAATACCTACAATAACGACGTTTCTTTGGTTGTCTAATCATTGGTGGTCGCTGTAGATGTCTGTGGCATAATTTGAAGTATGTCCGTGTAAATGGGGCATCCAGTTGTTTTTGCATCCATGGTCAAGTCAGTGTTCAATTTTTTCGTAAAAGCTTCGCGACTCAGTGGTTTTGCTTGGTTAATCAGCTTGTTATGGCAGTGAATAATGTAACAACTTACAACATTTATGTTGAGCATCCCATAAAACACCGCCACGGGCCACCTCTTTGTCTTCCGTTTAGAAGACATGGAGGATCACATTTGATTGAAAGTATCAACACTGACTTTTGTTTCGTCTGGCTTTCCATTTTGTCTTCGACATCTCTTCTGACTTTGTCTTGAGTGACGAAATCTTCCTTTTATGAGCCTGTATCCTCCGGAGAAAAATCATCATTATTATCTAAAATGATGCTATATCAACCACATTCAGCTGTCGAGAGGACGTCATTTTGTCCATGTACCTTAAAGTTATATTTTCCCACAAAGCTCAAACAAACATGCATCAAATTGACGTGCAACATTGCGATAACTATAAAGCCATGTATTCATTAGGGGACAAATTGTCCCTCAACAGCACGCGCGGCATAGAGTCTACGTGACGTTGCAACGTCGTGCACTGTTCCGCGACCTCGCGCACAACACAGCGCGGCATTTCTACGTGCCGTGGCAACGTTGCCATGCGCACGGTACCCGAGCGTACTCACTGCAACATTCCGCGGAGCGTCAGTACCACGTGGTATGTTTACAAGTGAATACGCATGCGCTGTATCTGTCAAGATGACAGTGTGGGGAAACGAAATTGTTCTTGAACTCATCGAGCTGTATCGATCGAAGATCGCATAGAATGTCCGTCCTTCTTTTTCTTTGCAGTAAAGAATTTCGCATTCTCCTCTTTTTTCTCCTCTTACGTTTCGATAAACTCATTAATATAAACAGATACGCAGTTGACATCATAACCTCCTAGGGCCACATTTCCGTGACGTGGAAAACAATAATTATTTGCAAAAAGGACCTTGTTTTTAATAATATTCAATTTACTACAGTAAAACCTCGTTAATTTGAAATTGCGACCCAAAAAAACATTTCGAATTGCGCGGAACCCCGTTTTCGCCAAATGAGATACCGCAGCTGTCATCCATAACCTCATTTCCGCGATAAGATATGCGAGTCCCGGTGTGTACACGTCAAATGATCGCGTCATTGTCCCCGAAACATGAGCGTAGATGTTGATGCGACATGTCGAGCGGAATGTTTCGCGATTTGTCCCCTAGTGAATACATGGCTTAAAATGTAGTGATGGGTCCGCTCTGTACTAACTACTACAATGTAGTACTACATTACATTGAAGTGTACACTTCACACCTTTTGAAGTGTAGCGCACACTATTAACTACACACAATTCAAAGTTATTGAAAGTTCATACTTCAAATAGATAGTACACTTCATTTTAAAGCGAACATTACAAAGTACACACACTTCAAAGTTATTGAAAGTACGAGTAAGTACATACCGCAAATAATACATTTTTATGTGAAATTTTTGGAAAGTTGATGTAGAAAGTTGATCTACACCCGAAGAAATTTTGGAAATCGAAACAACCCCCACCCCCATGTTTTGAGAAATTGTGGGACCAAATGAAGAAATATCTGGAAACTGAAACAAACCCCCCCCCATGGTTTTGAAAATTCTCCAGTAGTAAACATTTCAAGAAGCACTTCTTGTAGGACATTACAATTTTGTAGTACTACAATTACAGTTGCCGGCAAACTTCTTGAAAATTTTTGGCATAGTGGGGTAATGCGCAGAAGACAAAAATTGGGTCTCTTTGGTGGAATGATACAAACTTCCCCCCACTACGCCGAAAATTTTCAAGATGTTTGCCGGCTACTGTACTTGGCTTGAATAGTACTACAATTTTGTAGTACTACAGTAAGTTCACTACAGTAGTTTTTAATACAGATGTAGTCTTCAAACTGATGAACAGGTATGTGTTGTAATTTTCATTTTGAATTGTAGTTTTTCCCTTCGCTAATAAAATGGTGGTACTTAGGGGTACAATTAGCAAACAACAAGGAGGAAACAACAGGGTTCGAGTGACGCCCTGTAAGCGAAGATGCGAAGCGTCGCGTGCGAATCTAGATTGATTCCCGCCGTATCAAACTCAATAATTTAGCTATACATAAAAAAATATCGATGCTTCTCCATTCAATTTTCACGAGTAGGACCAGACCATAGAGTAAAATTATAATCAGTCTACGGTCTACCTGACTTCTATGGACAGACGTATTTTGACATTACTCGCGAATCGTTCTTTGGGTAATCTAACAGCATGGCCAGCGCCGCCCCAGATATTGCTGCCGTCAAGCCCGAGCCAGGGTCTGCAGCCGGGAGCGGCGATGAAGAGCTCTACACTGATGTGGACATATCCTGTCCTGACATCAAGCAGGAGTGCTCGGAGTACTCCGGGAGGGCCGACCAGCGAACTGGTGAGGAGTTAGTTCCCTGATTAATACTCTAACTAACTTACCATCACAGTTTATCCGTGGGGCTATGCATTAAGGAAGGAGAGAGAGAAAAGGTCAACTGTGGTGGGGGTTGGGTGAGAGAGAGGGTGTGGGTGGGTGTATTTAATTATAAGGGGAATATATCTAGAATTGGGCTACGCGATAAATCTAGTTGTTTAAGTAAATATTTTTAATTTATTTTTAATGTTTGTTTTTATTTCTAAGGCTTCTAAATTATTCAGACGTATACCTATGTTATTTCCATGAAGTACATCTATACCCGAAGATTGGTCAAATGCGTGATTTTTTCTATTAAATGAATTGCGAATTCTGAATAGCCTACACTATTAAGGCATCTTTTGTGTTCAATGACTCTTGTATTTATATTCCTAGCTGTTTTTTATGTAAAATGCAGGGCAATCGTTGCACCTGAGTTTTTATATTCCTGAATTGCTTAGTTTATGTTTTTTGTCTTTAGATTTTATCAAAAGATTTTATTTGTAATTATTATAATTAAGATCATTTTGTTACCACACGTTTATCAATTTCTTCATCCAGTGAGTTGAAATAACAAATTAAAATCAATATTTTCGTCACAATGATAGAAGTATTGACATGAAAATAATAGAAGTAACGACATGACATTGACAGAAGTATTTGACAGATATTTTGATGTTTCTCCCGTTCCGACTAATGTAGCCCAATATCATTCAACGCGAATACATCTCTTCTGCTAATCATTGTTTATATTGTCAAGAGATGACAGAATTAGAAGAAATTATACACTAACGAAATCCTCGAAACATCGCGACGCGAGATTTATCTATAAAAGGAGACCGGTCGGCTACAGCGCAATAGTCGCAGCAGCGTGAAAACCGTAGCGAGCGCAGTTTGGCTAGTGCGTTATTTATCGAGTATTTATATTTACCTACCGACGAGCGAGAAGTTTTTCTAGTGCAAAATTGAACGGAATTTTCTCGAAAGTGATTGAGGCGATAGAAAAAAGTGTGTGAAATGAGTGGTTTTAGCGTTTCATTTGCTGTTTCCTACATTTATGTTTGGTAGAACAATTACTCCCATGTATCGTAGAACTCGTGGATACCAACTCAAAACAAAACTCCTTTATGTACGGATCCATTTAACACAAACTATCACCACATTGACATTTTCAACTCAACGATAAGAAACATAAAACAAACAATCCCTACACAACCGCACCCAAACTAATTCGTACAATATATCTTCCTTTCTATTCCCGTCTCACATTCCCCTCCACCCCTCCACTCGCTGTTAAATTAAATTAAATTAAGTTAAATTAAATTAAATTATTGCATTCAGTGGAAAATTTGTAATTGGCATAATTTTATAAACCATTATTTTATATTTGTTAAAATGTTGATTTGCTGTTAATTTTCCCCAAAAATATAATAAAATAAATAAATGAATAAATATCATTTTGTAAGGAGATTTCCGTATATGTGGCATATTGATGGAAAACCGCCACTTTTCCTATGGAGCCCATATGGATAATGGCGGTTTTGCATCAATATGCCACATACTATATAAAATGTAGCTTCTGCCGCAGCAGCCGCTAGTGTGTGTCCTACCAGCCCTGCCGGTCCCGCCTTCAAGACCGAGCCAGGGTCCCCTCGGGGCGGCGGGGCAGTCAGCTGTTTAACCCATCCCCGCATCAAGAAGGAGTGCGAGGAGTACCCCGAGGATCCCGAGCAGGACAGCGGTAAAGATTATTTATTGCCGAATATTTTGAGTAGGTATGTTAAATATTTTTTTTAGGAACGCAATACTGGATTTTATCCCCGAGGGGACATCATTAATCAAGATAACATAACATAGATTTTTCATAGACACGAAGCTATTTTTTAATATGATAAAGTAGGTATGTCTTTTGGGCTCACGACCTATCTTTAAAATTTTAGAAGAAAATTAAAAAAAAAAATCCTATCAAGAAGGAGTTATGAATTGAAATAATTTTCAGGCATATTCTAGTGTAATTTTAATAATTCGGATGAATGTCATATGCATATAAAAAGAATATTGCTTTAATAACTCTCCAGGCGTATTCCAGTGTAATTTTAACAATTCGGAAGAATGTCATATGCATATAAAACGAATATTGCTTTAAAAACTCTTCGTTACCAGCGACGGCGTGTGTACTGGTTTACGGGAATGACAGTTTTAATCACAGGTGGCGGTAAATCACATATGGAACAAGGTGTGCAAATTAAACATATATCCAACTTACAAAACTTGATAGTTATAGCGCTCTATCATGGGTGGAATTGTGAACGTTAGGGTGTCTTTTTTTTTGTTTATTTTTTAAAATGAACAAGAAAATGAACAAAGAAAACCAAACTGCAGAATGCCAAGACGAATAGGAATGAGCTGAGAAACATATCTTTGAGAACAAAGAGATCCTAATTATCTTAAAAAGAAAAGCCTTTGAATCGTGCATACTGCCAGTGATGATGTATGGAGTGGAGACTATGGCCCTTACAAAGAAAAGTGTAGAAAATCTCAAATGCACGCAACGATCCACGGAGAGATCCATGCTTGGAGTAAGCCTAAGAGATTGAATAAGAATGATGAAATTAGGCGCAGAACTAGAGTAGTGGATATCATGAATCGTGTAGCGAAGCTAAAATGGCAATGGGCAGGGCATGTTGTAAGGCAGGTACTACAAGATGGCCTCCCAGAGTTCTAAAGTGGAGACCTTGGGAGAATAAAAGAGGCGTCGGAAGACCTCAAAAGAGAGGGAAAGAAATGGCTACAATTAGCAAATAAGAAGGAAGGATGGAAGTGTATGGAAGAGGCAGTGGAGAGAAGAAGGCTGAAAAATAAGAAAAACATTGTTTAAAGTGATCACTCAAGTCAGCCGTACGATAGGTCGTAAGTCCTATAAACACCCAAAAAAGACTTTCATACCTACATTCCCATAAAAAAAATAGCTTCGTCTTGCTGTTACTGGTTTGATGATAGTATCGTTGAATGGCAAATTATTTAAGTAGTTAAATGAGTCGGCGTTTACTTTGTGAAAATCCATTTTTAATGACAATGAATACATCACAAAATTTGTTCCCTCTCTCCCACCACATAGACACCCCCTCCACTTCTACTGAATCCACAAACCATAAATTCAATTCAATTTATTTTGCGGGTCCCACAATTGAGTCGCACATTCCAGATTGATCTTGTATAAATAAAATATATATTTGATAAAAAATAATTCTTCTGAAGGTTAATTAATATAATTTTGATAAGTTTTATGATTTATTTTGGTTTTCTATTGTTAAGTTGATTCATCAAATGTCAATATTAATTGAATTTAATGTTATTTTTCAGGTTATCTTCGTTGTAGTGACGTCATGCCAGTAACACGGAACGCAAGTAACTTTTCAGACTGCAGTAATGAAAAATCGCAGAGTCCCGGTTTTAAAACAGAGGTGTTTGCCAGT
>JADDOH010013784.1:0-37679 GCA_016648135.1 Agrypnia vestita
ATACAGTAGAATTCTCGTATACTCTACCTGCTTTAATATTGTTAACTTGGATAGTATTATTATCGACCGAATGCCATAATTTACTTCATAAAGGAGTTAACAACATTAATTACAGCCATACAGACTTTTAGGAATTAACTTCGTGCTCATTTTTTTTCCGAAGAATCTTTTTTTTTAAATTTATCTATCACTATCACTAAACTGTTTCAATTTATTCTGCATTTCACTGCATTCTTTAGATTAGAATAATTATCTTAAATAACTATTTGTAAACTTAACTCGTCTCAGTAGATACAGGATATTCCAATGAAACAAAAATAATACACTATTACTGACAGCGAGGGTCCATGTATCGATCCCACGTGCACCGGTTGTAGATTTAGTCCATTAGCATGCTTTAGCAATCAACCGCCGGTTGATTTATGAGCATGCTAATGTCATTCACCATGAGAAGGGGTATCTTTTGAGCATGTGTGAACAGGCTTGCTTATTATGTCATTCGCGGCTAGTATCGATTATCAATGCGATCTTCTCAGTCCGCGACAGATGAAACAAATATGGCGCGTTGGGGAGATGATAAAACATTACTTTTCGTGATTAATTATAGGAATCACGAATGTCTGTGGAATACTCGGTCACCGCTATGAAAAAATAATATAGCAAGAAATAATGTTTATGAAACTTTATTAAAAGACATAAATGATTCAAATCTTACAATAAAAATTATAAAAACTAAAATCAAAAATATTTTGATTTATTGGTTCACTTGAATTTTCTATTTTAGTTTGCAGTTTCCATTTTGAACAAGATCTTCTCTATTCTATGACAAGAGCATGCCAGTAATAAGCATGTGTATTTGATTAAATCCAGGAACTGTTTTGATTTTTATTGGTTCACTTGAATTTTCTATTTCAGTTTGCAAAGTTTCAATTTTGAATTAGAGTTCCTCTCTATTCTATGACAAGAGCATGCCACTAATAAGCATGTGTGTTTGATTGTTAGCTTTGAGCATGCTTAAAATAAGCATGCTAATAACGAGCAAGTGTGTACAGTTGTTAGGGCATGCTAGTTTCGAGCATGCCAGTAATAAGCATGTGTATTTGTACCTTAAGGCTCATCATTCAAGCTAGCCCGGCAACCCATGCTTGGACTGTCTTTGCGGGACAAAATTAGAAATGACGATTTTTTTCGTCGGAACATTCAGTGTATGCTCGTATAGTGTGACTGTATTGAAGCACGCTTAAATTAATCAAAATGTTTTATGCCAAAAAGTCTGGTTCTTTTTTTAAAGTAAAAACTTTTGTATTTCTAAAATCAGGATCACGCAGGGCGCCCGTCTGAGGACGGGTAAAAAGCTGTCTACTTGCATTTTTAATTTTGAAATAATTTTCATAAAATTAAATAAATTCGGAAAGATAATGCATAAAGACTGTGTTTTATCACTAGATCTTACAGCCAAAAACGTATTTATAAACATGCCTAGCAGCTGAAATATAATGCCTTTCCTAATGTAAAATAATGTATAATGTAATAAAATAAGGAAAATCAGCACATTGAAAATGTTCCATTTTTTAAACCTCAGATAGTTTGGAAGCAATGAAATGTAGGTAGGTGCCCTCTTTATTATTTTTAATTGTTTGAGTTTTGAAAAATACAACATTTTTAAAAACAATAGAAAGCAGTGTTGATATGAAAAAAAGAAGCTCAATTGTTTTTTTTCCTTAAAGCGTCTTGTATCGTTGTATACACTAGATATTAACGATCTTTGCGCAAATCGTGATCAATTCATTATCATAGGTGGATACGTGTCTGTTTTGCTCTAAATATACAGTTTCAAATAGAAAACAAACGACTAAATTTCTATTGTCAGAATATATTTCTTACAAAAGAATCCCTACAGACACACTTGGACCATGACACGCTTGCAGCCGGCCCTGCCCTCCACCTTCATATCTCACGGAGTACAGTAACTCCTCACTACACAGCTTTACTGTTACGCCAGGATGGTGCGGCCTCTGACGTCATCTCACTAAACACTACTCGTGTTCGTTTATCGGAGAATGCCTAACTTTTGGGTGGTTTGACATCTGAGCGAATTCATTCGATAAGCGTTTTTGAAATGGATCTGTAGATATTAATAATAAATTAATTGGAGTTACTTTGAAATTGCCTGTGACATGTTCGAATCGTACATTATGGTCTAATCTGGTCACGACTTCGGTATAACCTAGCATCGTCATCTCGTTGGTATATACTTTTGTCTTGATCGCCAGCATTCCGCTCCGTCAATTAAGGTAGACTCGATATGTCATATACTTCGCCTTGGGTTTTTATCATCACTTTAGAGTCGCAGAGTTCTCCAGAAATTGAGCAGTAATGGGTCCGCTCTGTATTAAGTAACTACAATGAATACTACATTATAACTTATATTGTTTAATGTTTGTTCTTTTTAATTTTATGTTATATTTTTAGGTAAAAGCCTATACACATTGCCGCTATTTACTTTATATTTTTAACTTTTATACTCATGTTTTGGTGCTATACAGATATTGTTTAATGTATGTGCTTTTTGAAATTTATTTTATACTCTTTATGTAAAAGCCTAATGGGCGTAAACAAATAAAATAAATAAATAAATAAATAATCAAGCGCACACTTCACACGTTTGTAAGTGCACACCGTAAACTTCTTCTTCTTTTTCTTCCTTAGCTTGTTTCTCTCCACTGCTGGATGTAGGCCTCTTGCATTTTCTTCCACTCATCTCTGTCTCTCCCCCTTCGCATCCAGGTTCTTCCTGCTTGCTGGACTATGTCATCAGACCACCTTTTGGGAGGTCTTCCGACGCTTCTATTTTTTGTCCAGGGCCTCCGCTGTAGGATTCTGGGTGCCCATCTAGTATCCTCCTGTCGAGCCATATGTCCAGCCCACTGCCATTTTAGTTTCGCAATACGGTCCACAATATCGGCAACTTTTGTTCGGCATCTTATTTCTTCATTTCTGATTTTATCTCGAAGGCTTACGCCGAGCATCTGCCTTTCCATGGCCCGCTGTGTACATTTTAATTTTTGTATGCTTTTTTCTGTTAGTGTTGCTGTTTCTAGTCCATACACCGCAAAATACACACTTAAAATTGCACACCGTAAAATTTATACTTCAAAGTACATGCTTCAAATTATGTCATACTTCAAACTACAGATGGGTACTTAAATTTCGTAATTTTTTTTGGCTGATTTGTATGTTCAGCCCTTCAGGTCAATGAACTCATTAAATTGTTTATTTTAACATAAAAATCCCTTCGAAACAAAGAGTGTTTATATTCATTTGGAAACAAAGGATAAGTAGTAAGAACGGGCGGAAGCCCAATCACTGCGTTTCTGATTTCTCATGTGTAAAGTTCTTCTCAAATAAATTTATTAATTCTCCTGTAGAAATGTGATGTAAAACCCTTTTAAATACTGATCACCAGTACGGAAAATTTCATTAGGGTTACGCTTAACTAATATGCCTTATAATATTCAAATATTAATGGAAAAAAAATGTTTTATACATTTACTACCTAGCTTCTCCTGAGATTTAGATTCAAGTATATATTCATGTCATATTCTATAATATTTTACTGAAAAATTGTGAAAAAATTAATGCTTTCAAGAGAGAAAGAAAGCTCAAATATATCACAAATTATTTATTCATATTCTTCTTGAAAAATATGGAACTAACAATGTGGTGTCTTATTTTTTGGCAATGGAGAAGTTTACTATTTTTTGAATGAATGGAAGTGAAAACTTAAGTAAAATCGAATAAAAGTCATAGAATTTTAAATTTGCGTTTTGCATTAGTAATTTTGTTCCGCCCGGTGGAGTCGCGTGACGTCATCTCTCGTACCCGGTGTACATCGCGGCTCGTGCTCCGGCGCCCGGCTATTCATCGGCCCAGGAGGGCAGACTGCATTAGCGTTGTTTCGCTAGTGGTAATGAGGCGTTAAGCCAAGGTATTTAAGACGATTTGTTTACCAACAATACCGAGGAGTAATGAGTTTTTAATTACCAACAGCAATTATATTAGAATAATTTTATAAGTTAGTCGTGCATAATAAAGATAGAAATTTTAGCATTAGTGACATACGCACCGATTTAATTTTATTCAGGATAGTATAATGCACGCGTAAAACGTGTAATGCATTTTTAGACAGACATTTTTTAACGTTTTTCATTCCCGGGAATGCCCGGGAAGTTGTTAAAATGTTGCCGACGTTGTAGAGACATTAACGATGGACAATAAAGTTACACGCAGCGTAGATCGCTTCTCTATGCTCTTTGTTATTTTTTTATTCAGTTGGCAGTTGGTAGTTGGCTTCTATTTTGTCTTTTTTGTATGTTGGCTTCGTTGGCTTGGCCAGAGTGTATATTTCATCGTCTCGATCGTCTCTTTTCTATGATTTCCCTTTTCTATGGTGTTTTGACGAGAAGCTAAAAATTCAGCGCCGATATGTTATTTTTACGTTGGATTCAGTATTTACCGTGTTATTCTGCTTGACAATAACATTTTAGCAGATGAAAATTGTCAACGTTATTTCACCTTTCGTTGAAACATTTTATAAGGTACGTATTTTTATGATTAGTAATATCTACAATCAACGATTTCCGCGATCTGTCAGTTGAGCGCATCGACTTTATTTACTGTCAGTATACTAAAGGGCCGAATTGATAACAAACCACTATATTATTTTATAATTGAATATATTTTTTTGTTGCAGAATTAAGGCGCGTATCTAACTGCGTGCGACAATGGCCATCGACAAGATATTTGTAACAAATACGACACGACTGACTTTGAGCGACCGTTTCACGATATTACAAAGTGTGAGGCCGGCGTTGCCTCCGCAGAGACCGAGGACAGATCCATATTCGCAGAGCAACGCCGCGGCGCAGAGTAGAAATAATATGATCCTCAACAGGCTAGGAGCGACACCGGTCGCTCAGGCGGCTATGGCTCTGCACAAGGTAAGAGCTTGACAGAATATTTCGGTCCGTAACACTAAAAGAACCGCCTCTCTCGTCTACACTACAGACCACGTCTGTAGGAAACCAACCTTCTATTATCCCTGAAGCATTTTACAGTATTCTAATATAGATTTTATTTATCATCAAAAATAATGTCGGTGTTGCGAAATTCAGTGACGGTTTATCCAAGACAGATAAAATCATTAACATTCAAACCTTGTAATGAGAGTGTTGTCTGAATATGTTTTTCCAATTTGCACTTTCCTGGGAGATATTTCATAAACAACATATAACACTGAACAGGGCTTGCGCTGAGTAACCTTAAAGTAAAATCAGGTATTTACTTATCTGTAGTGGTGATATTTGCAAAATCAATCGGAATAATCCAAGAATATGGCCCCGTTGTTCATACAATAAAAATATGTATTTCACTATATAATTTAATGTCTTGTTAATTTAATCTAACTAAAATAATCGTTATCTAAATTAAACGAACCAAACCTAATAACCTAACCTAACCAAACCTAATAACCTAACCTAACCTCATATATTGCCTATGAAATGTCAAAATATGCAGTGCATTTTTCGAAACTTTAAAGTGTAATATCTTATTTAATACTTACTTTATAAACGTAAATTATCTTTCATTTTGTTATTAGCGCATTCAATAATATAGTGAAATAATCATTTTCGTTGCATATGCAATGGGACCATTATCTTGGATTTAGCCAATCAATGAAAAATGTTATTTTCAGATCCCGCTAAAGCAACGAATTGGTAAAATTAGCACAATCACTCCCTGGCGGCGGCCAAATGCTCGCAGCTTCATCCAGAACGGAGTGTCCCCTCTGTCCCCGGGCCGCCTGGGGCTCGGCAGGGCCTTCAGGCCCCGGCCCCGGCCCCGGCAGGGGGCGCTCCGTAGGGCCAACAGCTTCACCAGCATTAGGAAGTCCCGGTCACGGCAGCAGTCGCTGTCCCGGGCCAACTCTGTAGGAGATCTCAGGTTTGTTGCGGCATTTGTATGATTTTATCCAATTATTGATACAGTAAACCCCAACATAAATTTTCATTGTGAGGAATTCCCCTGTATGTCAAAATAACAAAATATTATTTTCTAAAATATATTCTTTCCAACTTTACAAAAATTTAATGGGAATAAGGCACCCATTGTTTATTTAATATTGTTAATAAAGACATGAGGCAATATGCCGACAATGAAGGTTATTATGTATGTGGAGAATTCTTTATTATACTATTACTTTTGTCAGTGTGTACTAAGTGATAAGCAAATGAGTAATAATTAAGGCTCCGAATTCTCAACAGTTATTTCCATGGCCATGTCATGGCAAATATTTTATTAATTTCTAATTATGACTTTTACATAGAAGGTAGCAGGCGCATGCCCTCATACATCGTAGCGGTGTTGCAGGTAAACACATTTTGGAAAAAAAGCAAAATAAATATGTTTTCTCATAATATTCCTAACACAATTATTATCATATTATTCAGTCAGGTAAATATGTAATTTCATTTTTTCTCCAAAATATGTGTCTGCCTACAGCTCGCGCTTCAATGTACTGACTGCACCTCCCTGGAAGGTGCATATTTCGTACTATTTCAATCGAAAACAGGGAGACAACACAAGTAATGAAAAATGCTTTGCCAAAATATAATTTTGGGATCATAAGATGCCATTTGATAAAATCGCATAGATGTATCGTGACCTCGCTAGGAACACGAGCCGGAACCCCTAGAAGGCGGCAACCCATTGGACCACGAGGTCTGCCGCAAGTTGTCAAATAAAATACGTAGTCACATATGAATGTTCAATCTGTAACGTGGGTTGCTAAATAGTGAAGAAGTAATGTTAAAATTTATGATAACAACGGACTTCATTAACGCTGTTTAACCACAGGGGTATGAGAATGCCACACCACTATTCTCGTTCTGTCTGTCAGTCTATATTTTCAAAAGTTTAGATCATTGTTGTAAAATGCCTTGTTACAGCCGTTCCAATTCCTTTGGAAACCTATCGCAGGCAGAATGGCAGACCAATGGAAGCTATCCTGGAGGACGCAGATTTCGAGGCAGGGGGAACTTCAGGTACTTCAATTATTCATCTCCGATTATGCGACACTTCCCCTTACTCGCTCATTTTCATAAAATATTACTGCTGTACCCCGTTTTTGCGAAATCCAAGGGACCAATAATTCAAATTTACTAATAAGGAATTCCCTTATATGTCAAAATAAAATCTAATACGGTAGAACTTCGTTAATTTGAAGTTCAAGGTATCCAAAAAAAAATTTTATTCCGACATGATTGCGAAATGAACTCATAAATGTATGTATTTTTGCATACTTCAAGAAATTGTTTTGAAAATGCCTGACAATTATTAACATTTTTGCTTTTCTCACTTGCGAAAAAATTCATATAAACTTTTCCAATTTGTCATGCTGGAATGGTCTTATAACTATTAGTATAGTCTACTGAATAAAGCACGCATAGGACTCCCCGATTTTAGGGATTGCGACATAATATTGTTCATGAGATGGTAGACGCAGAAAGAATTGTGCATAATCATAAAACACTTTTTTTAACAGATAAATAACACAATTACTGCGCGGTTCGAACACGACATTTGGAATGATTTTTTGTCCGGTTTTCGCAGCAAATGAGGTTACTCGACGAATAGAACTCGTTCATTCATTCAAAAACTTGAGATACAATCAATAGTAAGCTTTGAAAACCCATAAACAGAGGTAAAATTAGTAAAATTCGCATATATGTCTAGAGAGCGTAGATCTACGTTCCGGCATACAGAGGGTACAAACTTTTTTATGTAGATCTATGCTCCGGCATATGACCGGGTAATAAAACTTTGATTAATTTCAAGTGTTTCATTCTCCTGCCGTAGCCACGACCCCGTGACAATATGTATAAATAAAGAGTGTTCCACAAGGTATTGCGAAATACATAAACGACACCACATGGGTGGGCCTTAATTTAGCATTAGTTTTTATAAAATAATAATTAAATTACGTGACTTAAAAAGCATTGATTTATAGCGCAAGGGTCTAAAAATAATTTAAAATTAAAAGTGACCGGGGTTTTTGTTTTATCGATTTAATTTATGCTTTAGTATTCTTTTTACTATCTCGTGATAATTTGAGCCAACTGCATCGTAGAGGTAAAATGTAGATGCTGCGATATATAAAATGCAGATAAGATAAAAAAAAATCTCAGATTTTTACGGCCGCTCAGAATCTTCTGCGTGCATTTTTCTGGGATATACAAGGCAGAATGTTCCAGAAGACTACATGAAGAAAATGTAAGATGTTGCGTTGCAGCACTGGATTTTTCCCGTTGCAGAATTATTGCACATCAGGTGTTCACACTAATATTTACTTTTTCTGGATGACATTGCAATGGTGAAAAATTGGTCTTTTATGCTAAAGAGAAGTGTAGAAAATAATGACTAGACTATAAACTGATCCAAATTAAACAACTCTGCAGTGTTGGTTTGCTCTGGGACCAAACTATTACCATCGATTTTTTATTGTTATATTGTAAATATGTATTTGCTAAAGTCCATTACTAACTTCTGTTAAAAATAAGTTTTGAGCTTTTCTTCTGGAATTAAGCTGCTATCTGTTTCTTGGGTGGAATATTTTAACAAATAAAGCAACCAGTTTGGAGCTATGGATAATTACGTTTATTAATTTCTGCACCGATACTCTATTCTCAGTAGTGATGTAACGAATATCATTTTTTAAACATTCGCGAAGGCGAATATGAATATTGAGTTTTTTTAATTTGGTGCCAATTATGTTTTCTTATAAAACAAATTATTTATAGTTTATAATAAGAAAGAACATAGTTTTTGTTTGATTTTTCAAGTAGATGATTACCTAACATTAAAAACTTACATTAAGACTGATAAAAGTTTCAGAGAAGAATTTATTTTTGTTTGTTTACATTGCATTATTATATTTGTTTTCTAAGTTTTAATGAGAAATTAATTGTTATTTAGTAGTGATCTGGAATCTTAAGCTTCATTACCCAATGTAGAAGTAGATGGTAAATAAATAATACCAAATGATAAAGTAAAGTGAAGACTGATAATATGATTACGAGGTAATGTTACTTTTTTTAATAAAAAAATAAGAAATTAATGGATTTTTTAATTATGTTTTTTCTGATGTACATATTCGCATAACATTCGCTCGAACTTTGCGAATGCGAATATTCGTTACATTACTAATTCTTAGAATCTGGATAGATTCTTACAAATGTGTTGTGAGCAATATAGTGGTCGGTTCTCCATCTGCTACTGAGAAATGTATACAAATGTTTTTGTAATTGTTACAGAAGCAACAGCAGGAGTCGAGGGTCCCGAGGCCGCGGAGGGGGAAGGGGCCGCGGCGGCGGGGGCAGAGGCGGAATGGGCCGTGGGAGGGGGAGAGGAAGAGGTAACAATTTTATAATATTGCCAAGATAGACAAATTTAGAGGTATAAAAGCAAAGGCAGCAATATCCATCCATAAAAAAAATTAAATGTTTTGAACGCAGTCCCAAGGATTACAAATTAAGAATGTACTAAATTTGAGATTTTATAGGAAATGTAGCTTTATCCCTTCCAAAATCATGTTTCCAATTCACTATTAAAAGAAAAGGTAGCAACATCCACTTTAATCAATCAACCCCCAAAGGGATGTCGATGTGAGACATGATGTCGATTTTAGACTGAAACGTCACGGCAAACACAGCAATGTCCAATTATGTAAATAGCAAAAGCAGCAATATCCGCTATTTATTAGCAAACAATACTATCCGTATTTTTTTATAACGTAGGCCTAAGGCCCGGTTGTTTCAAGTTCGATCAAAGTAAGCGGTCGATCAAAGCATAGATTTTTACGAAAACGGATTGGCTGATTGGTGGAGAATGTAAAAATCTATGCTTTAAAAGAATGCTTACTTTAATCCAACTTGAAACAACCGGCCCTAAGGAAAACTGATATGATGATTGTTTTTAAAAACTTATTTCCAATAAGATGTTGCTTTTAATAGTCCGGAGAAATTTCTTTGATAATTGAGAGGTCTTTTGTATTTATCTCAGAAATACCTCAGTGGGATATTGCTGCCCTTTATACCCCTCAATTAATGCCCATCATAATTACAATGGAACCAGGTTACGAATGTGGCATTAAAATTCAACACATTTTACACACTTTGTAGACGACATGTCAAATTGTATGAAGTAAAAGTATTGTTCAATTTCATTCTATGTATTATTTATCATTATATTACATTTATCATATTATTAAGTTTTTAATTTTTATTTAATAATGGTGGAACGAAATTTGTAATTATTAGTATTACGTGACATTAGAGCCATAAATTCGTGCCATTTTTTAATTAATTTATCAGGAAAAGTAACAAGATTTCAATTACATATTTATCTATTTTGACTCTATCACTACTTAACATCTCTATAACAATTTTTTAACTACGTTGTTATTTTAAAAGTGGTTACATCAATTAGATTATCTAAAAACTGCTTTAGAAAAGGAAGAAAATGGAAATTGAAGGAGCAAAACCCATAAAAATGCATGCATTAACGCACTGTATTTGATTTACCGTCGTTGGTTGGTGCGACACCCATTGCTCCAATTTAAAAGTATTTCCGATTGCCGACTATCCATACACATGTTTAAAGTGTTGATACGAATCTTTCTGCGACTGCATCAGAAGCCAGGTATGCATCATAAGTGTTTCTACATGCACCTTTTTTGAAAATAAAACAACAATATGTACCGAATACATGTTTGAATTACTTTCATCCTGAGGACTATTTTTTTCTCTACTATTTTTTATGAAAATTACACTTCCATACGTACTCTTAAACAATTGTGTAGAAGTGTCATTTATTTATGGCACTGCCTATAGAATGTATGAAGATCGGCAATTATTTAAATAATTGACAATTTATTTACATTTTTTAATTTATTTAATAGATAATATATATTTAATCGACGAAATAGCTTGTTGGTCTTGTGGTTAGGACACTGGCCTCGTGATCGAAAGGTCGCGGGTTCGAACCTCACTCCAGACTAGCAAGTTAGTCCTATTTTCATAGCACAAGCGTTTAGCTTAGTTTGAAAATAGTAAAAATATTGATGTGACACGTATTCCGTGTTCATCTCTATTTATATTTAAAAAAAAAAATTTAAAAAAAAATAATATTGATTATATTATTTGTATGTTATCTACTTCTTTTATATGAGTAATTCCACCAACATGTTTCGGTAAAACCTTACCATCGTCAGAGTGTTGTACAACTGTCAAAATATTAGAATGAAATGTCTTTTGTTTCTTGTTTTTCTAAATTATTTTTAAATATTATTACCTACTGAAGTTTTTGATTACTCGCAATTATTGGAAAATTTTTTAGAATTGGAATAGTAGTTAAATTTAATTGATTATTAATAATATGTAGTTTACTATTGCATGCTTTATTTCTAATGATTCTAAATTATTCAATTTCAGACCAAAATTATTTATGTGTAAAATAGAAAGTCCTAAATTTTTATCAAAACTGAAATGATTTGCAAATTCAGAAAAACCATGATTATTCAGAAATTTAAATTTAACTACTAGTCCAATTCAAAAAAATTTTCCAATAATTGCGAGTAATCAAGAACTTCAGTAATAATATTTAAAAATAATTTTTCAAATAATTTAGAAAAACAAGAAACAAAAGACATTTCATTGTGATATTTTGACAGTTATACAACAGCCCAACGATGGAAAGGTTTTGCCGAAACATGTTGGGGGAATTACTCATATAAAAGAAGTAGATAATATACAAATAATATTAATCAATATTTTTTTTAAATATCAATCCACAATGTTGCTGAAGTAATTGTAAAAAAAAAAAGATAATACATATGATTTTTTTTATAACAATAATAAGTAGCACATATTAACAATCAAATTATTGTTATACCTTACCAAAAAGAATTAAGATTCTTATGTGTGGTGAGCGAGAGAAAACATATTTACTTAATTGCATATTTTGCACCCATTATCATGAGCATAATATAGAGATAATATGTAATTACAGGTTGGAACAGATCGTCTCCGAAGCAGACTGCTCCCCCCAGCAAGGAGGAGCTGGATCGGCAGTTGGAGCAGTACATGGCCGGCAGTCGGGGCCAGCTGGACAGGGAACTGGATACCTACATGAGCACGGCCATGGACGTTGAATAGGCACCTTCCAAGTCTTTGACTGCATGTATTATCGTTTACGTTTGATTTAGTTACATATCAATATAGGTATGGGCCGTCATTGAGTGTATTGGCTCCCAACGTCATTTTTAATGTTTGAAAGATCAGTCTTCCTACCAATACCGAACTGAATGTTGCAAATTACACTCGTTTGGATTGTAGGAGTATCCGAACCTCCCGGAATGCGATTCTTGTTTATTATTTGCTCGGTCAATTGCGGCGAATGCTGGACACTCTAATATTTAATACCAGTGATGAATGCGGTGCGATGGTTATAATTATCAATATGAAAATAAATGTCTTAGTATTATGTACAGCGAATACGGAACTCATTCCTTTTTTTTTAAGTTCAGTTCAATACCTATTTTTCATAAATTTAATTGTCACCTTGTATATTATTTCAAAAGAGTAATTTAGAATATCAATATATTTTAGTCTTTATAGCGCATGTACTGCCATCAGACTTGTCTCGGCGATTTATCTCCAAAGTGTGTTAAGGACTGAATAGAATTGAGCGCAAAACGAGCTACGAATGACCACAAATCTCTAAGATGAGAGGTCAAAATCTCTTCCATGCATACATGCCATTAAAGAGGTATATGTACATCCTCACTTTTCTGAACTGTCAAATGGCTGATGACAATGGTACATCTTCACCCGCATATTTGTATGTGGTTCTGCAGAAACTCAACCCTTCGGTAGCTCGATGATTTGTTTAATTATGTTGCATCTTGGCCCATTACTTAATTAAAGAAAGACTGATAGATCTCTCCCTCGCTCGGGTTGTTTTTACTATTTCGAAGCTCCGGCTTGGAGAAGTCACAATTTCTTCCTGCTAGTTAAATGCCTGTCAAATATTTATTTTGCCATTACTTTTACGATTACAGTAGAACCCTGATTATCTTGATTAATTGAAATTTTTCATAATAAATCTCGTAGTAATATGATATCAGTGAGACCCAGTTCCGCCTCACGGAACTATAAATACAAGACTGGATGACTAAAATTTTGATTAACTGGTGTCTGAATATTAGAGGATCTACTGTATTTTATTTTATTATTTACATTTTAAGTTTTATTAAGAAGACAATTTTAAGAATGATGTAATTAGTAATCAAAATTCATTGTTTGATGAGAAAGTAGTGAATCTTAGCTATGTACAACCAAAACTTGAATAGAATTTGTATAAATTTTATTGATAAGTAATGTTCTATCTGTAAGATGTTAACTCGGTAAGATGTAAAAAAATAATTATAAGGTATTTGAAAAGAATAAAAGTCTTTTTATTTGTCACGGACATATTCGAAGTACGGTTCCCGCACTGCTCTCCCGCGCCCCCTACACCACCAAACAGCCGCCGCCTACGTGCCCTGATGTGTCCACCAAAAATGATACACTTAGAATCTTTCATCTCGCCAGTCATCAAATCTTAATCTCTGCCACATCACGAAGCCGGCATAATACTAATACAGTATTTGGGAAATTGATACATATACAATACACTCAAAACTAAAACCCGACAATGTCTCAGAACGTAAATTTTCAATCAGCACATCCTGCCAGTCTTCGGGTGCCGAAACTTTGACGCTAACAGTGAGCCTCATCCACAAGCTTTAGGTATTCTTGCGAGCCACAGAACCGACCAAGCGTCCTTGCAGAATAACAAACTCAAATTGAAAAAGTATGTTTCACTTAATAAAAATGTTGAAATTGCAGTGGGCTGGACATTGACCAAAGGAGACCGACCATTCATGCCTGCAATTGGCTATACTAGCAGCCACTGCGCAGCCGATGAGGCATAATTGAAGAATATGATCGGTATGACAAATCTTTTTGAGGGTAAATATTCTCAATAAGTATTAACCGGTCGTATGCCGGAGCGTAGATCTACGTGAATATTTTTGTACCCTCTGTATGCCGGAGCTGAGATACGTGCTCTCTAGACATGTATGCGAATTTTACCCATTTTACCTCTGTTTATGGGTTTTTAAAGCTTATTATTGGTTGTATCTCAAGTTTTTGAATGAATGAAGGAGTTCTATTTGTCAAGTAACCTCATTTGCCGCTAAAACCGGATAAAAAATCATTCCAAATGTCGTCTTCATATCGTGCAATAATTGTGTTATTTATCTATTAAAAAAAAGTGTTAAAACTAAGTATTTTTATATTATTTGAAATATTTAGAACGAAAATATAGAAATACAATAACTTTAGTGTTATTGATTCCATGGTTTTATTCGATAAACATGTGCGTACATTTCTGACAGTAAATTTCGTTACTTATTTTCATAAATAATGAATAGGTAATTATTGAAGTCTGTATATTGAGAAACCAGTAACTGCAACTTCTCAGCGATTATTGTTTATTTTTATATGAATATAACCATCACAAAAAAGTGTCTAAAAAACAGCAATCCTGTGCAAAATTGCGCGACAGACTCATTAGTAATTGGATCTGTGATTGGCTATTTTTACCTGCTACTTTTCATACGATTTTGTTATTTTTTTAAACTGGCAGTGAAACTGCATGCGTCGTTTTTGGAGCAATTATAATAAAGACTACCCATACACCCATGAAAAATCATGGGAAATAATAATAATAAATTAATAAAGACCCTTGTGTGACCGCGCGCTGATTGCGTGTCACACTTTTATCCAAAGTTGTCATTCCAGGAAGTTATAGACAGATAAAGAAATTATTTTATTTAGATTAATTATAGAAGTCTCACAGAGACGAAGTTATTTATATGCGAAACGTAAATGGAAATCTCTAGCGTGGCCCAGGGCTCATGACCATTATGAGCTGGCTTAAGTGGTCACTGCGCATAATGCAACGTCCACCAATTCCACAGTAAGAACATCCACATTCTTCTGGTTTGTGTTTTCTGGGGTATTATGCCGTGTTATTATGACCTTTCTGGCCGATGTTTCGG
The DNA here is from genome assembly GCA_016648135.1 of Agrypnia vestita. NCBI lineage: Eukaryota > Metazoa > Arthropoda > Insecta > Trichoptera > Phryganeidae > Agrypnia > Agrypnia vestita. The sequence goes on from JADDOH010013784.1 coordinate 15,224, forward strand.
ATTTCATTGTAGGATCCATTATCAGCCCTGATGATGGACCCTGGTCTGATGGTCATGAGCCCACGCTACAGAGATTTCCATACACGTTTCGCATATAAATAGCTTCGTCTCTGTGAGACTTCTATAATTTATCTTTATTGATAATTATCCCTCTGCATTATTTCAATCAATAATTGTGTTCTCTGAACCACCTACATATGAAAATATTATTTATACCTAATAAAGATTGTTTATTTTATTGGTAAGTTGTCCCAAAAACATTCGGATAAAGCCATTGAAACTCTGCCACGCAGAACCTTATTTCAAGTAAAAAAGTCAGCGGAAACATTGGTTTTTCGATGACTCCAGCATCCCGCAAAGGCAAAGAAGTGTGCGGACATTACCGGATTTACCAAAAAGTCATAACACGTTTTATCTCCATCGTAAGAGACCAAATTTAACGGTGTAAATATCTGGGAACAAATAAGATAAGGAATAATGACTAGCGAAGGGAAAAACTACATATCAAAATGAAGACTACAACACACACATGTTCATCAGTTTGAGACTACAAAGTGTACACTACATCTGTAGTAAAAACTACATGTAGTGAAGTAATGAAGTAATTGTAGTATTAATGAAGTGAAGTAATTGTACTACAAAATTGTAGTACTAGTGAAATAATTATATTTTTTCCCAAATAAAAGGTATGGTGACTAAAAAAAAAGGTCGCGGGAAAAAATATATATTTATCTACATCGACTTCCCAAAAATTTCACATAGAAAATGTACTATTTGAAGTATATGCTCGTACTTTCGATAACTTTGAAGTGTGTGTACTTTGTAGTGTTGCTTTGAAATTGAGTGTACTATTTGAAGTATGTATATGTTACAGCGAATTTGCATTTTTAGTGAGACTACATTTTCACTAGTAGAAATGTACTTATCCCGGTCGGGCAGAGTCTGGGCAGTGAAAACATCTAAATCAACGAATTCTCGGATTCACTACACATTATCCGTGAAAATGTATTTTGTTTACGAATGCGCGCATTACTCAAAGCATAGACAATATATCGGTGAAACTATCAATTTGTACTAGCGAAGGGAAAAACTTCATTTCAAAATGAAGACTACAACACACACACGTTCACCAGTTTGAAGACTACAAAGTGTACTCTACAATTGTAGTAAAAACTACTTGAAGTGAAGTAATTGTAGTACTAAGAAATGAAGTGAAGTAAGTGAATTGAAGTGAAGTAAATGAAGTGAAGTAATTGTAATAATAATGAAGTGAAGTAATGAATTGAAGTAATACTGAAGTAAATTTTTAAATGAAATGAAGTATTATTGAAATGAAGTGAATATTTAAATAAATGACGATATTTTCTCCAAAGTAACATTTGGCGACCTTTCATATATCTACATCAACTTTCCAAAAATTTCACGTAAAAAATACACTATTTAAAATGTGTTTCTCATACTTTCGATAACTTTGAAGTGTATGTACTTTGTAGTGTTCGCTTTGAAATGAAGTGTACTATTTGAAGTTTATACTTTCAATAACTTTGGTGTTTGTAGTTTGTAGTGTGCACTACACATCAAAATGTGCGAAGTGTGCACTTCAATGTAGTGTAGTACTACATTGTAGTAGTGAGTACAGAGCGGACCCATCACTAATTTGTACACGTAATTCTTAAAGCGTAGAAAGTATAAAGGCGGCACTTCACTAGGCGATTTTTATTCATTTTGCGGTCCTATTTTAACTCCTAAATTAAAATAGGACAGCGGCACCGCAAAACGAATACGAATCGCGAAGTAAGGTGTCGGCTGAAAGATCGCGCACTCGGGTTTTCTATGATATCTGACGACTGCCGGAACAAAACGAGGTTATGTCACCATGTAAATATTGGGGGGTTAAGGGAAATTTTTTATTAACGAATATGTATTTTGTCAATTAAGTTTATTAACTATGTTTTTTTTTTATAACAATCACAACAAAAGTTTATTTCTTACAAATACAGAAACATAAATAAACATACACCTGGTATTATTAATTTTAAAAACGAACCTTTAAAAGTGCGTCAAGTAACAAACACTCGATGCGAAAAATACAAAAATCAAGGAGATTTCTAATCATCATTTACGTTTGAAATTCATTCAGATTCTTCCGCATTTCATTTATCTATCTTTTTATCAAAAACGTGTAATGTCATTTGCGTTTCTTGTTTGCGCTGTGTAAAGCACGTGTAAAATGGGTGGTAGACGTACAACATGAAGTGCGCGGTTTTTAAGTTCGCAAACTTACTCGGCTCGACGTCGGTGGCAGACGTGAAGCTTGCTCACACCGTATCATTTTTATGAGTTTAATCGACTGTCTTTTGAATTATAAGGTGATCAGAATTTCGTAAGTGTTCGCGATTAAAATTTTAAAAATATATTACGTTTTAGGGCCGGTTGTTTCAAGTTTGATTAAAGTAAGCGTTATTTTAAAGCATCGATTTTTACGTTCTCCACCAATCAGACGATCCATTTTCGTAAAAATCTATGCTTTGATCGACCGCTTACTTTGATCGAACTTGAAACAACCGGGCCTTAGTTACCTACCTAAACTAATCCAGTCCAGAAGTGTGACAGTTCGAGAAACAGAACTATCGCCACAGAATAGAGAATATTCTATCGCTCAAAGGATAAAAATTAAAAATACTGTCGCTTTGTGGTGACTTTGGACTAGACTAGTGTAGAATGAGACACAAAACGCAAAATATATTTTGAAAAACTAGGTCCATGTGCCATTAGAATCTTGTTATAAAATCGTATAATGAAGAATTGGTGCAGCCGAAACTTTCAACATTTCAAAATGACTATTTTAATAATATCCGTTACCTACATAATGTTCATATGCACGAAAGAAATTAATAATGCAGTAAGAACCTTGTTCACGCAATAACTTATTAAATTGTTATTCAAGGCCCGGTTGTTTCAATTTGGATAAATAAAAGTTCGTTTAAAAGCATAGATTTTTACGGAAACGGATTTCAGACTTGTCAAATTTAATTTTTGACAGTTCGGAAACCAATAAATTCACTAGTAAGTGCAAGTTAAAATATTGTATTCATTTCTATTGGTGAAAAACTCTTTGAATATGATAAGAATGACCTTGAATATACTTTCTCTAAAATGCCAGTGAATGATTGATTCACTAGAAAAACAGATTCACTGTAACATATATACTTTCAATAACTTTGAAGTGTGTGTAGTTTGTAGTGTGCACTACACTTCAAAATGTGTGAAGTGTGCACTTCAATTTAATGTAGTACTACATTGTAGTAGTGAATACAGAGCGGACCCATCACTAATAATGACCCTCGATAGATCGAGGGGGAGACCAAACTGGAGAATCAAGGGAAAGGCGAGTATAGTAGACTGGACCACAGGCGATTTTGAGGAATGGATAAGGGCTCTGTTATGACTGCAATCATGGACATCCGAGACGGATGAAACCGCTATTATATGCAATGTATAGATGCAAAAGCGCCACTATACGTATGAATCTTTTCCGGATAGTGGCGCTTTTGCATTTATACGCCACATATAAGAAATTAACATACCTGTCCGGACGACTTAGGGTTGCCAACTTTTATTAGAAGAAATAGTCTGAAATAGAGTATATTTGATTTCAAAGGAGGTAAATAAAGAGTACAAACTTATAGAAAAGAGAATAATTTATTTCGAATTTCTGAAAAGGTATCTTTTGCTACTTTTTGCAGCACATAACAATTTTTCATTGTTTTTAATATAATTATACGACTCCAAACATTCTAACTCTAAGTTTACATAGATCAGGAGCTCATTTTTAATCAATTTCAACTTGGGAATACCAGCACATTAAAAGTAAATAGTTTACTTTTTTGGTTACGATAATAGATATCTATCATATATGCGTGACTGGCACTAGTATAGTAAACGTTGTGTAAAAAAGAGTATTTTAGCGTCCTGTATTAGTATTACAGAGTACGCCTACATGATATACAGTACAATACTCTATTTTAGAGTACGGTTGGCAACCCTAGTCCGAATCTGCACCATAGATAACGTAATAATAATCTGCACCCGCCGGCCGACCATAGATAACATAATCGGCCGACCCAGCGCTTTGTTTACGTTTACGTAATCAAACCGCTGCCCCCGTAAACCACCGTAAACATACGAGAACAAAGAAAAGTGCTTTAGGGAGACAGAACAGCGACGCCACGCTTTCAGTCGGGTCTCTCCCATAATTCTAACGCTACATCAATACCTTCTTTGTTTCGAATTTACTTTACTCATCACTATAACTTATAAATTTCTATTTAACGCCATTAGATTATGTTTTCTGGTGATATGTAAAGTCGCATGTCTCCCCGATAAACCAGAAATAATTGAGTACTTGGAAGCCAACATTCAACGTATTATTGCCGAAATAAAGCCTGATTTACTGTGAAAAGTGTGTGAAAATTGGACTTTCAGATTACTCCATGTACGCGCCAGTCAGGGCAGCCACATGCCCGAAATCATATTCAAATATTAATGCCATAAAATTATCTGTCAAATAAAGCAGATTTAATGGATATTTAAAAAAAAATCTGTACTTTATTTCAATTTAAAGTTCTCCGCCTCTAAAAAAACATCCTTTACATCTTCACTTACTCCCGGAGTATGCTCTTCGGGATACGGACTTCGGTGTACAAATAATCATAGACAATAAATCACTCTTTCATTCTACGAACTCTAAACCTTCCCTAAAAGTATGTACGAATAATTTTAACGTTTTATAAAATAGATTACCAATGTATCAGACCGTTACTTTGAAAAGGTCATCGGGTTACGCGACGCGGCTGAATGGCCGCCCGACCCCTTCCGGAGACCATTGTAAATGTAAATAATGGCTGAATAGCCACGGACAATAAGCCGCCAACTCCAGTCGCGACAGTCGATAAGTTCGGCAACTTTAAAGTGACGGGCGGACGTGACGTCGCGGAAAATTTAATAAAAACCCGCGCGATTTACGGCCGACACAAAAAAATATTTCGACAGCTAGAAATAAATTCATTGATGAAAATTACCTACATTTGGTTGACGAACTGATATTTCTATCCATTTCATATCGAAAGTTGCTGACCAAGTCATATTCTGCTGATTAATCTTGGGCGAGATTTTTTTTTCAATATTTATTTCCTTTGTTTCATTTATATACGTACCTACATATATTTATATTCCAAACTGCACAGCGGTTTTACGGCACGATAAGTAGTGATGCACCGAATGTGGGTTCTAATATTCGGTTTAAATATGTGCCGAAGCCGAAATTCGGTTAAATTTCGTGCGCTTTTGCACGATGAATGCACGATGAATGCAAGATCAGATCACTATCACGAAAACGCGTGTAATTGTTTATTTACTGTGTGTTTTTTTAATTAATTAAGCGGCACAACGTACTTCTGGATAGTTATAGAATAATATATATTAAACAATTTTATTTTATTAAAGCATATTGTTGATACTTGATGTAGTTTTTTTTCTAGAGAATGAAAAACATAATCCATTCACAGATTACCTATTTACTTATACATCAACATTTTTTCTAGATTTCATTTTAAATTAAATTTTTTTATACTTATCAATTTCTTATTTAAAACCTGCTTATTTAATATTTATAAATGTGAAAGTTTAGATGGATGTTTGAATGTTTGTTACTCAATCACGCCAGAACGACTGAATGGATCTGGGTGAAATTTGGCACAGAGATAGATTATTGTCTGAAAAAGCACAAAGAATACTTTTTATCCCAGTAATAGGTTTCCGTGGGAAGAAATCGAAGTCTACACGAACGAAATCGCTGGCCAAAGCTAGTTAATTAAAAAGCTACCGAAGTTCGGCACATTTAAACGAAATTCGGCTGGATACGAAGTTCGGTAAAAGTTGCCGAAGTTCGGCTATACCGAATATGAAACGAATTTCGGTGAATCTTTAATGATAAGTAAGGTAAAGATGTGTAAGATCACGGCCGTTTTGCTCATTGAAACATTTTCTGAAGTTGAGGAACCAAGATAAACTTCGTGTGCTCAGTACGCTGCTGTCATCTCCCGCTGAATAGTGATGGGTACGCTCTTTACTAATAAGTAGGTACTACAATGTACCCAACTTTACTTATATAGGCAGCATCCTGACTAGGGAATGCAATCCCGATCCCGTGAGATTGGGATCCCTCGAGATCTCGAGGCATTTTACGAGATCAATCCCGAACCGAAAAATCGGACGAGATTATCGGGATTGATCAGTATTTTTTATGTTTTGTATGTTTAATTGTATATGTCTACAGAGCTTTTAGTAAGTACTTAAAACTTTTGTTCATGTCACATTCAAATAACGAAAATAGCTTTGATAATATTTGCTGTATTTTATCAACCTAAAATAGTAATAAAAACTACTACTGGTAGTAGTTTTTACTCTACCACGTTGACTAATTGATGCTTGGAAAAACGCCTACAAAAACTTTAATGCAATGATTAATAATGAACATTTTATTAAAATTGCTGATATAAAAATGCAAGGCATTGTCATTAATTGCTGTTCAGCTCTATACCTAAACAAAAAATCACAAATGTATTCGGGATCCCGATCCGTAGGGATCCCACGGGATTGGAAATTCTAATCTCGAGGGATCGCTCTAGTATTAAAACAATGCCAATCTGGATGGCGAAGGTGTAGGGCCGATACGGGAGTTTTTGCTCGTAGAACAGCCATGGTTCTGCGGTGAGTCTCACTTCACTGCTTCGTGAAGTAGTGCCTGGGCAGTCTGTGTTTGTATCTGAAAGGCATAAGACTGATATCGCGCTCGTACAGGTGGATACACGTACACGGCAGAATATCCCACAAAACTATACACAGAAGATTCTGAACGGCCGTGAAAACCTAAGAACATTTTTAGTGAATGGTACCCACCGCTTACCCAGGTTCTAAGAGCAAAAGCTTCCTTATCGGTCCTACTCAATCGTCTCCAGGTTGAAAATTTTTATAACACTACTTTGCAAGACCGTTCTGCGGCACAGCCGCAGGAACATGTCATTCACTGTCCCCACCGTGAAAGAAGTCTTTACTTTTTAAGAAGTTTGTCGACAGTTTGTGAAAGCATTGTTTAATCGTATCCATCTTGCGAAGATGGTGCATTCTGAAATTTGTTTATGTTTATGTTAATTTATATAGCGCCATTTTCGTGTAAGACGCTTCAAGGTTCCTGGTTCTCCATAGATCGCAGTGGAGGCAGCTGATTCTACATAGCTGGGCCCGCAAAGCTGAAAGCGCGTTCCGCAAACTTGGTGGCTCCAGGTCTCCTTGGCACCACCAGCCGGCAGAGTGCCTCCGATTCGGCTGACCGCAGTGTGAGCCGTCTTCCAGTGATATTGTCTGGGATACAAGGTCGATCAAATATTGTGGTTCTTTTCTTTGAAGACTTTTGTACACCATCAGAGAGAGTTTGAAATTTATCTGCTCTGGCAGGCGAAGCCGACGTAGCTGCTTCAGCATTGAGGATATCCGCGAGAATTTTGATTCTTCGTATATAAGCCTCGCCGCAGCATTCATCACTGACTGAAGTCTGTCGAGCCGAGTCCTAGGCTGTCCTGCATAAGTTGAGTTACAATGGTCCAGCCGCGAGTTGACGTATGCACCAATCAGTGACTTTGCTGCGTCTGGGGGGAGGCATTGTATTGGGAGGGGACGGCTGCAGAACGCCAGCACGGTCCGTTGCAGTTCGCGTGACTCTCTTCATCGTGACGTAGCAGAGGTATCGATTCAACGTATACACAAATCGCCATCGGCACACACACAGCCACACGTGTCCCCACACACGGCGGTGTTTGATCAATAACTTTTGGCGTATTATTCGCTGTCCCCGGGTGTGGGGCCCCCACTCCCCACGCACGGCGCTAGTTTATTGTGCTCGGGGCCTACCCGGGCCGTGAATTGTGGGACCCGCCGCCATACGCCGCGGAGACAGGCAAAATGGGAGTCTATTATATTACCAAAATTACTTCCTCGACGATTTTTTAATATTACCTACAGTTAGAACTTTGTACCTGAGAGCCAACATGGCTTAAGAGGTTACCCCATCCCTGAAGAATAAAATTTAGTAATAAATTGGGTGGTACTTTACAAGGGGGTTAATTAAAAAAAATATATTTGTTTAAATCTATTTATATTCATTAATTACACCTACACGTTTCGGAAATCCTTTCCACCGTGGGGTGTTTTATAAATGAAAATATCAACATGTTTTTGGTTTTCTAAATTATATAAAAAAATATTTTTAAATATTATTTCCTAAGTTCTTGATTGCACAAAATTTATGGAAAATTTTAAGATTTGGACTAGTAGTTAAATTTAATTGATGAATATAAGTAGATTAAAACAAACATTTTTTTTTAATGTCAATCTACAAAGTTACTCAACCAATTGAAAAAAAAAAATTTTTTTTTTTGTTGGCGTGTTTTTATGATACATGTTAAATTCGTAGCGCAGTGGGTATGCCACTGGCTTCCCACACCGAGGGTTCCGGGTTCGATTCCCGGTGAGGTCACAATTTAATCTATGTGATTTACTCAAGCCTGGGTGTTTTGTGATAAATTTCGTTTCTGTAATTGGGCCTCATGGCCTGTTGAAGCGTAAAGAAATAAACTATTTTATTGGAAAATATTTGCAAAATAACAAAATGGCCGCATTACGTACCTTTCCGTAGAGCTCCTCCCCCGTGACTGACATGCAACTTTCCTTTTACGTTGCACTTAATTTTACTAAAAAACGGTTCTTTCTAAATCGGAAACGCTACGTATCTTCTTCTCTGTCTCGAACAAGCGTGCACCGAGGAAAATTGAATGTCAGTCACGGAGGAGGAACGGAATGACTATATATTATTGTGTTAGTAAGTGTGTCAATGTCTACGGATACAGACATAACGCGGCTATTTTGTTTTTTTGCAAAAAAAAAAAAAAATTATACGGGTGTACCAGAGCTAGCAGCAGAAACTTGGCCGGTAGATTCCTGACTATGTTATATGTCTAAAATGTTCAAGCAACCATGACCTAATATCAATAGTCATGGAGATATGTAATATCAAAGTTTCCATTTTTTTTCAATATTTCTGACTTATTTTTTGCAAAAAGTTGAACTATCATTACAGTAACTTATATTGATTATGAAAAATTCTTTTGTTTCAATACAACTTTAAAAAAATGATAAAAACCTTGTAAAAAATATATTTTTTTTTAATTTTTGCAAGGTTTTTATAATTTTATTCGACTTGTATTAAAGCGAATGAATTTCTCATAATCGGCATAAGTTACTGTAATGATAGTTCAACTTTTTGCAAAAAATAAGAAAGAAATCTCGAAAAAAAATGCAAACTTTGATATTGCATATCTCCATGACTATTGATATTAGGCCATGGATGCTTGAACACTTTAGACTCACAACATAGGTAGGAATCTACCAGCCAAGTTTCTGCTACTAGCTCTGATACACCCTGTACATGTATTAAAGAAAACACATTATAATTGTGAAGCTGCAATTTCAGAACAAAGTTCGGTGAATTATTAGCAAATTTATAAATCAACCAGAAAAGACATACAGAAAAACAAATTAACTAAAAAATATTTTAGCTGCTAGAGGGATTCGAACCAACGGACCTCCACCCTATCCGGGAATGGCGCGATATCCAGTTTCGCCACGGCGGCTTGGTAAATTAAAATGGAATTATATGTGTGTTGATCAATTAAAAAGAGACTACTTATAAGGTCGAAATATTTACGTTAATGTATCAAGCTGCCGTGGCGAAATTGGATAACGCACCGTTTCCGGATAGAGTGATGGTCCATTGGTTGGAATCCGGTAAAGGCTAAAATATTTTTTCGTTTTTCGATTTTTCTGTATGTCTTTTCTAATTGATTAATAAATTTGTTAATAAAATATTAGTTTAATATGTACCTTAATAAGTGCCAATAAAAAAATCATCTCATTGTAAAACGATCATCCAATTTCTAGCTAAATTTTATTCTCCAATGAAACCCCTTCAATCTATTTTTGGCAAAAATGACCGAAACACATTTTTGCACCTATTTCATTTCCAAAAAAGTCTTCTTCGGTCAATTTTTAATAGAAAATATTATTTACACTTTGGATGAGATGTCGACAGATACGGAGATAACTGTAATCAAAGTTTGAATTTTTTTCAATATTTCTAACTCAATTTCCGTAAAACGTTGGACTATCACTACAGTACCTTATATTTATGGAATATTAAAAATTCATTCACTTTAATAAGTCAAATAAAATGACAAAAACCTTACAATTTTTTTTCAAATTACTACAAGGTTTCAATAATTTTATTTGACTTAAACTGTGGCTCCCTCATCAGACTCAAGAGCTTCTCTTCACTGATGAGGTCTACGTGACTATTAAGTATTTAAAAAAAATGTTAATCTGATATGTAAATATATAAGAACAGTATTTGTACTATATATTAAATAAATAAATTAATTAAAAGGCGAGTTAACCAAAAAATATATATTTACGCGCGTATATTAATAGAATATATTACGAGATATATCTTTTATTTCTATTTTTATAAAATATATGTTTACGTAAAAGTCGTGCCCCTAAAAATCATCATTTAAAGGTTACATCTATAAATATTACGTTATTGTTATTTTAGTAAGTCAGTTTGAATCGAATGAAAATTCGCAAATAGCGCCTTTATGGGAGTCGTAGGAGCGGCAGCCATCGCGTGCTGCGGAAGCGGTTTGGTGCGCTGCTGAATGAGTCCCTCCCGAATGGTGTGGACGCACGTCCGCCTATCTGCAGTGGGAAGTTAGCTGGCAATTTATGAGTGCGCAACCATCGTGTTTACGAGTGTGATCAGGGGACTCCGAATGGGACATTTGACGAAGCGAAGCGGTCGGTGTATCCGAAACTTTTCTTGATCAAAATGTGTACTAACTGTAATATATGTATATGTAAGTTTATACTTTATGATAAGTCAGAATTATTTTTGTTTTTTTGATGTATTAATAGTTTAAGAGTTTTTCATGTATTTTGCGATGGGAGTATTCCTAGTGCTTTTATTTGTTTATTTTTAATGCTGGAACATGAGATAAAAGAGTTATGAGTAACGCTGGTCTCACTTTCCACGTCGGGTGTTGGCATTAAGGATCCACTCCCATCTACTCTTCTTCGGTAACAACCTGAAGGTCTCCCGCATTCCAGTGGGTGTGACGCTGGCTTCTCTTGCTGAGGGTTCCGGGTTCTATCGAGGCGAAGTAATAATAATAAGAAAACTGTTTTGTAACTCGTTCCACTTCAAAATACAATCTACAGGATTGTAATTGTAATAGACAGGATTGCCAAAGCGCTCAAGAAACGGAAGATTAAGACAGTATTCGGCACAAACAACAAAGAAGGACCTCTTAAGACCAGCGAAGGATCGGGATCCCCTTGAGACCGACGGTGTTTATAGACTGGACTGTCAAGATTACGACAAAATGTATTTATTTATTTATTTATTAAAGAATCTTAACAGTTTTTTAAACATATAATGTATAAGCATAGTGTTCATTTCATGGACCAATTAAAAAGATTCACAGATATTAAGAACAAAGTCGATTTAGTACATGTAATCTAAAGCATTCTTTTAAATTCAGTAAGACCAATGTTGAAGAGGTCAATATCGATACAGTTATTATTGAAAGCTTTGCATGCGCGATATACAAATGTATTTTGTGTATGGGATGCTCTATTTCTCGGAACATGGAAGAGCACGTTTTGTCGGGTACGTCTGCAGGGAACATGAAAAGAGATTGAATCCAGTTGATTGGGACAGTCGAGATATCCTCTCAGTAGTTTAAATAATAGTGTTAGATCAGCACGTGCTCTTCGCTGTTCCAGAGATTTTACGTTGTGGAAATGTAGTGCTTCATGATAAGAGTAGAGATGTATGTGGGACAAAAAGCACGCACGATTTCAAAGAGGGTTAACGAGCATAAAAGAGCATGCAAACTCGGTCATCCAGAAAAATCGGCATTGGCTAAGCACTTTCTAGATACGGGCCACCATTTTTCATTTGAGCCGAAAATCTTAGGAAAGCTCAAGAGGCACCAGCCTGGTCAAAGAGGCAATCGAAATATATAAGCACCCGGTAAATATTAATAGGGATGATGGTATTAAGTTAAAAACCTTGTGGTATTCGGCGCACAGTCCGGCATCGCATAGTACATGAAACAGTGAAATAACACTACAGAAATTCTTGACAAGACTTGTCTCCTACACGGAAGCACAACACACTACATCAAGACACACACACCCTTCTTTCGACACGGTACTGCAATCCAGTACTTAACATAACACAAACTTGGACACACCCTGACTTCGGTACGGTATTGCAAGGCAATACTTAACCTACTCTTCAACACACACATCACATCAGCCCTGATGATAGGGATCCCTGTAATGGGATCCGAAACGTCGGCCAGAGAGGTCACATATACATGGCAGAATATCCTAGAAAACTATACACAGAAGATTTTATTTACCAGCTTCGAGGAAACTTCACTGGTCATCATACTACATGAATATTTTTTCGGTTTACTCCTTTATTATTATTATTATATAATATTAATAGCCGGTTGGTAGTTTATCTATCTAAGGATTATGCTTGGTTTACTTTTTAAGCCGGCTTTCAATATTGAAACACTGAATAAAAAACGATTTGGTCGAAAATCAAGTGCGATGCGCACGCGTACCGGCTCAAACGAGATTTTCAGTTTAAACCAACTGCAATCCAAGTTGATAGAACCGGCCCTAAGACACGCTGCGCGACATTTATCAAAAAAAATCGCGAGGCATCAATACTTGCACACGTTTCCCATTTATTATTTAAATAAAACAAATTATCGTTTTCATTTTTCACAAAACAGAATAACACCATCTCAACTTGAAATTAAATTCAGGTGATATTTGGGGAGGCCCAACGAAATATAATGATCTGTACGAGGTGGGATGGGGCGAACCAAAAAGATGCATTCTTTGCCGGGGTGGTTTATTTAATTAGTTTTGGGGGGAAACTTATACAATACATCTGAGTGAAGTGTCAGTTTCATTTGAAATACGAGCCAGGTGGGTGTGTCTAGTAGTTAACCCTCGGTGGTTATTTTAATTCGACGCTATTTTCGATTAGTCAACAAATTTAATATGAAGTCACGCGCGGATTGGCTGAGAAATCTACCACGTAATAATATCTGATGGCAGGGCCGCATTTTTTCACTAATAGCTGATGGACCAGTGCCCGAAGGTTCTTCAGAGTAGGGGTGCATCTTGGAGATGATTTTAATTTTCGATTGATAAAATAATATGATTGGAAGTTAAACTTGGAAGATTCCAAGAACACAGTGGAGTGTAGGTATGATAAAAAAATTACACTGCTAGATAGTGGCCACTTCGCGACCTATATTGGTCATTGCCTAGCTACGGCCAATTTTCGTAACCTATTTTTAAATGTTGAAAATAATATAGATGGCGATAGATTATATCACCGGGTGTCGGCACTAGGGAATGCAATCCCGAGTCGGGACTGCCCTTTCGGGATACCTCGAGATTAGAATTTCCAATCCCGCGGGATCCCTACGGATCGAGATCCCGAATACTTTTGTATTTTTTTTTTGTTTATAGAGCTGAATAGCAACTAACGACAACGCCTTGCATTTTGATATCAGCAATTTTAATAAAATGTTCATTATTAATCATCGCATTAAAGTTTTTGTAGGCGTTTTTCCAAGTATCAATCAGTCAATGGAGTAGTATTTTTTATTACTATAATAGGTTGATGAAATACACCAAATATTATTCAAAGCTATTTTCATTATTTGAATGTGACATGAACATAAGGTTTAAGTACTTACTAAAAGCTCCATAGACATACACAATTAAACATAAAAAAATGTTGATCGATCCCGATAATCTCGTGCGATTTTTCGGTTCGGGATTGATCTCGTAAAATGCCTCGAGATCTCGCGATTGCATTCCCTAGTCGGCACGCTAGAAACGATTAGTATTATTATCATGCTTTTAAATAAATTTAATTTAATGCATACCTACTTATTATTACCTGTAATAAATTCTCATGTACCTACGTATTTAATTCTAAATATACAGAGAGAATACATTAGGAATTAAGAATATAAATAAGAACCCATCAAAGTTTTAAGATAATCCTGTCTCGGAAAACCCTGGAGACATGGATCAGATCAATATCCAAAGTGAGATTGTTTTCAATTTCAATTTTTTTTTTTTCAATTTCAATTTTTATTTATTACATAATATGTACATTACAAACATTATGTTCAATGCATACATATTATTAACTTTCATCTAAAAATATACATATACACATATACATACACATATACATATACTTACATACATACACACACATATACATATTGTGTATTAAAATACTAATTTATTATTAAACAATTATTAAACAATTAAAAGTGACCTGTACAATCTGGTCAAAGGTGTAGGAGAATCCTGCTTCGGAAAACCCCCTCGGACACATGGAATATATCAATATCCAAAGCGATCTTGTTCAGCATAGCTGTAGCTTTTCCAACAGGCATAACCATCGGCAGGTTGGTCCTGTATATTGGAATATGAAACAATCTATGCTGACGATGTCTAAGGTAATTATCAGGAACATACAAACCAATGCTCTGCATAATTTCATAGCGTAGCGGTAGATATTCTAACAGGTATAACCTTCAAATGGCTGATCCTGTATATTGGAATGTGAAACAATCTATTTTGATGCTATCTTAAGTAATTTTAGTATCATTAATTTACCTCCTGTATTCTTTGACAGAAGTAAACCAAATTTGGCACAAGATCCAAAATCAGCGCGAAACCTCCTTTCCCTGGTCATCCCATACCCTCTCCCCAAAATAAAGCTACATTAAATGAATCCGTTCCAAATTTTGCACAGGTACTCCATAATATCTTGACGAAAATATAGTGACCCTTAAAGGTTGTATATATTAGCGCACGTATTACGACGTAGTTGTAGAGGAAATTGGCTTTAATAATTGTAAGGGCCCCAAGGGACCTGGAGCCGCTCCTGGCGGGGGACGTGGCATGCACAAGGTGGTATGAAATACGCAGCCCATTACAGTTATTGACTGACAAATCAAGACGTAATTTACGTAGCTCGATAAATGGATAATGGATGCCCGACAAAGAAAACCCGCGAGCCTATTGTGATCCCTCCACCGGGACCGGCTACCAATTCTGCACCACTAATCTATATTTCATGTCGACAGATATCTATAAATAAAATAATGGCTTATTGATCACGGGATGATAGCGTTATCTAATCTCGAGGACAATTCCACCTGCAGTTGTATTCTATTTCACTTTTCTTTTTCGCGTGTAGGTACCTACAATCTGTCGCCACACTATACGATTATACACTATACAATTATACAATTATCCTTAATTTTATTGCGCTGTACAAACGCAAGCAATGTGTCGGTATTGTAAATTTGTATATTCATTGTAAATACGATAATATCGACGCGTTATATATTATCAGTTGAGGATGAGCATGTTAAGACGCCAGAATAAGATATGGAAGCGCGGTTTCAAATCTCTAACCGAGTAGTACAAAAAAACTAACCCATAAAAAGCAAGTTTTTATTATACTCCCTTTCTCATTTACTGGTTGAAAGAGGTTTCGCGCTTACTCCACGCGTCGGGCTCGAGTCGGGCGACGCTACGAAAGGGAGAAATAAAAACCGTTAAAATTTAGGAAAATCCAAAATTATACTATAATAATTTTAAAAAATTAACCGAAAATTTGATAGATCATTTTTATTGTCGCCAAGAGTCGGCCTGCAAAGTTTCAGCTCGATTGGATCACGGGAAAAGGGTTAAAAATCGATCCCAAGTTTTTTCGGCAGACAACCGACGAGCCGACAAGCAGACGCTACGAGTTAAAAGAAAGGGAGTAAAAATAGTCCAAACACAAACCATTTTATTTAGCGAAAATACGAATCATCGGTGGCATCAGTTTGTATATGACAATGTATATTATATTATGTATTAGAATCATTTTAAACATTGAAAAATACCGATACCGAAAATCGTTTTGATATTTTTTAGAAATTCACATGTTTGGAAGGTCACATGCGTTCTTACAATGTTTTCTTTCACGTCCTGATAGCTAAGTAAATAACTTATTTTTGAATTTAGTACCTACATAGACTACCTACTAATTTGAATTATACGAACCCTCAAAAAATACAATATAAAGCATCCATTATCTAACGAACGCCATTTCAAAACGGCGAAAATAAATGTAATAAAATTTCATTCCTTCTTTCCTGCCCGCAGTGCTTAAAAGACATTTAACAAAAATGAAGCGAAAACAGTTTTTCAACATGCACTTTTTATATGTTACGTCATGAAACGGCATCCATTAGAAGTCTGTTTAATTTTTAAAATACCTTGAGAGGAAAGTTAGATTCTTCAGGTACGAGTAAGTTAGTGAATTTGCGTACAACAAGGAGTGAATGTGTTAAGAGTGAAAGTTTAGTGGACGGCCGTCATCCGTCCAGTGCCAATTCACACAGTTTCTACACACATTACGTAATGCAACAAAATAATAAAGTCTACTTAAGACAAGCCCAGAAAGATCTGACGAAACTGAAGCATCTTTCTAACTAAAACCGTAAAAATGAGACTGATCGTAACCCTCATATTCTCAACACTTCTACGGCGCTGAAACGTAGACTCTGAAAGATTGGTAACGCAAGAGATTCAGACAGACTACAGTATTATTGAGCACGATGTTTGCTGTGTGTATTTTGTACGCAGAGTAACCAGACAAATCTTTAAGATGAAAGATCGAAATTTCGTCCGTCAATACACCGTTATAGATGAATTTAAATATTAGAAGAAAAACGCTTTCGAATGGAACGAAATAATCTTCTATCAACATCTGTTCTCAACTTACAAATCTGATTCCTTGGATATTTTGGCATTTGATTTTGGCTTGACCATTGGCAACTTACGATACCCTATATCAGGTTTCGATTTTCATAATACGGACTACACCAAGGTATCTGCATATCTCCATGAACAAAGCTGGTCATTTCTTAAAGATCACACATCTATCGACTCAAAGGTTGATAGATTTAACTCAATAATTACCAATGCAATTACATCCTATGTTCCTAAATCTACAAACAATAATGCTAATAATTATCCTAAATGGTATACAAGGGAATTGATTACATTAGTTTGTAAGAAAAAGCTTGCACATAAATGTTTTAAAGAGTCCAAATCTATAAACAGCTATGCACTTTTTCATGATCTTAGAAAAAAATGCAAAACTTTATCTAAGAAATGTTACAATGAGCACATCGCCAAAACTGAAAGCAATATAAATTCTAATATAAAGAGTTTTTGGAAATATGTTAATTCTAAAAAACAAAATAGTTCTAATCTACTAAACACTATGCACTTTCGCAATGAATCCAGCGACAACATCAACGGCATTGTTAATTTATTTGCAAAATCATTCATGAATGTATATTCAGCTACTGATAATAGCATTCCTGACTCTGAACTCATTGATAGTCTTAACATTTCATCAGTTCGCATCAACCTTGATCAAGTCGTAAAGAAAATTAAATTGTTAGATGTATACAAATCTCCCGGCCCTGACAACATTCCACCTATACTATTAAAACTATGTGTATCCTCAATATCCTATCCACTAGTAGAATTATTTAATCAATCTCTGGAATTGGGCACTTTCCCCGAAGCCTGGAAATTAAGTTATCTTATTCCAGTATTTAAAAAGGGTAATAAGAGTGATGTCTCCAATTATCGTCCTATATGTATTTTATCCACCATACCTAAACTGTTTGAAAGTGTTGTTCTAGAAAACATTTCGAACGATATAAATAAAATAATTGTTCCTAATCAACATGGTTTTACACCTGGCAAATCTACTTTAACGAATCTTTTATTACATCAAAGTTACATTACTAATGCTTTATCGCAGAAACTACAAGTTGACTCTATATACACTGATTTCAGTAAAGCGTTTGATGAGGTGGATCACAACATATTGTTATTCAAACTTAATAAAATAGATATAAGGGGAAAATTTTTAAATTGGATAAAATCATATATTTGTAGTAGAGAACTATTTGTAAAAATAAATTCTTTCTCTTCCTTTAAGTTTAGAGCATCCAGCGGTGTCCCACAAGGTTCTCATCTAGGACCTATCTTGTTTTTATTATTTATTAATGACATTATTACTGTTTTTCATGATGTGAACATTTTAATTTTTGCTGATGACATGAAAGTGTTTAAAGTGATACGAAATATTCAAGATTGCCAAAAGATCCAACTTAATTTGGCCAATCTGAATTACTGGTGCAGTACTAATAAACTCCTTCTAAATATTGACAAATGCCAAATTATACGCTTTCATACAATTAAAAATCCTATCATTTTTAACTACTCGATTAATGCCACTCCCTTGAAAACCGTTACTGAAATTAATGATCTTGGCATTTTATTTGACGAGGAATTATCATTCGTAAACCATATCAATAATATAGCAAACAAGGCTATGAAAACACTTGGCTTTGTTCTGCGCTCTTGTAATTCCTTCACAAATATTCAAACGGTCAAACTCCTTTATTGTTCTCTTGTTAGAAGTCAAATCGAATACAACTCATCTATCTGGTGTCCCTATTACAATGCTCATGTTCATACAATAGAAAGAATTCAACATAAATTTTTACGCTACATAAATTTCCATCTCCATATCCCAATAGAAAATCTTAACTATACAAACTTATTATATTTTACCGGTTTATTGCCACTATCGGACAGGAGAGTTTTATCCGATCTGATTTTATTATATAAAATTGTAAACTCGCATTACCACAGCCCTGAAATTTTGTCCTTAATAATGTTCCATGTACCCAGTCGAACTACTCGAGTGCCGACGCCTTTTTACTGTGACAATACTAGAACAAATGCTCACTACAACTCGCTAGTACCTAGAATACACAGGTTAGGTAACAATTATACAAACATAGCGGACGTGTTTGGTTCTGGCCTGTCACAGTATAGGGGCGCGATACTGAGAGCGCTTCATTCCGCCATAATGTAAATTATATACACTTTCTTTTTTTTGTTTTTCTCTCTGTTTATATTATTTTTGCAAATAACTCTTATATACCTACATATGTAAAAGCCTATTTAGGCGTAAATGAATGAATAAATATTTTGACCACATCACTACAAATGAGGACGCCGTGGAAAAATGATATACTAAGTACCTAAGGTTAACATTTTTACTCCCTTTATTTTAACTCGTGGCGTCTGGTTGTCTGTCTGTCTGACGAAAAAACTTTGGATCGATTTTTAACCCTTTTCCCGTGATCCAATCGAGCTGAAACTTTGCAAGTAGACTCGTGGCGACGATCATGAAGATCTATCAAATTTTCGTTAAAAAAATAAAATAAGTATAGTGTAATTTTGGATTTTTCAAATTTTTAATGGTTTTTTCATACAAAAGTTGTATGGAGATTCCGACGCATTTGGTAGACACGAAACCCGAAAATGAGAAAGGGAGTATTGTAAAAACTTGGTTTTTATGGGGTTTTTTTTTACAATGAATTTACAAAAATTATTTGTACCATTTATTTATTCAAGGACAAAGTAGGTACAGTTATTTCTTATTGTTTTACAATAAACGCTACAATTTAAATTGGCGATTATTTTTTTCAAATACCAAATTGGAGCACTAAAATAATAATTAATACAAATGAGAATATTCGACGCCTTGCACAAATTAAAAAATTATTTAAAGGCATTGAAATATAGATAAATGGATTCTATCTGTATCTACAATATTAAGTACATTTTATAAAAGGGCATGTGTTTACTGAATAAAAAATATTTTTTAAGAAATCACTTCTATTGCCAGTTACAGGTAGGTGTAGGTATGAATTGAATTAGGTGAGTTAATTTTTTTAAATTATTTACCTACAATACATACCTACCGGTATTTATTGTCTATTAGTCGATGTTTTTCAGGGACTAAATAGTTCAGTCACAAAATAGATTTAAATAATTACATGTTCATATGTAAGCGATAAGTAGGTTACGGTGTACCTACCTATCAGGGATTTGAGTCTAATTAAAGCTAAAAGCTTTTGATTGATAAGTTCGCTGGCGGTGTTTGAAAACTGATTAAAATGAACGGGAAATCGTGTCGGGCCACCATTTAAAGTTTTAAATGATCCTAGGTAATAGCGGAGAAAACCTAAAACGTTATCAACATAATTAATACAAAATGCCGTGTACGTGAATGCCTCAATTCTCGCTGCGACTGCTACCAGGAAAAAAACGCAATTATCCGATACCTGTATGTATGGAAAATACGTAAATTTGTGGATATTTTCCGTCTTGAAATCCAGGCCGACGTTCCGACTTGGTAACTACCTACTGTCCCATTGTCTCAAAAGTTACTGTAGGTATAATCCTAAAGCCCGGTTGTTTCAAGTTGGATTAGAATAAAAGTTCGTTTAAAGCATAGATTTTTACGAAAACGGATCGTTTGATTGGTGAAGAACGCAAAAATTTATGCTTTAAACGAACTTTCACTTTAATCCAACTTGAAACAACCGGCCCCAAGCAGGAAATTAATTACATAATTTAGTTTTAAATTAATTTTTAAAAAAATAAGGCACTAGAAGACAAGTGAGAAATGTTTAACTGTAAATGGTTACGGATATTTAATACCTCCGCGGTTTTAGGTCGTTCTCCCGATGACGTTGAATACGACTTCTACGAAACGCCGAGAATTGTCTCTCGGAAAAATACATGGTTCGTACAAAATATCCATATCCATTTACCTACAATTAAATATGTCTAACGACCGTAATAATAACCTTAACTCTTTAATACGTGAGAAATGCTTCTATTTGTTTATTTAGGACCAATATTAAATTAAACGAAATCTGATAAAAACACGGGAGTTATCGCGTCCACAAAAAGTGCACTGAAATTTCCCCAACCTGCAATATTTCTATCGAGATCTACCTACCTAATTACTGTTTTCGTACGTAGGTAATAGAATTATTTTTCAAACTTTGTCGTAAAGAAATATGCGAAAGCGCACCATTGATGTATATCTAAGGTTATCTTTAATCTAATGTCACCGTAATCGTAGCATCAATCGATCGAAGAGGGGTTTTATCAAGTTGGCAAAACAGCAGCTCGCTGAAGTTCCTGTTCCCGATCAGTCAGTGAGGAGCGTGGCGTGGCGTGGCGTCACCGGGCCCTAGAGACTAGAGAGTCA
This sequence comes from Agrypnia vestita, assembly GCA_016648135.1. Taxonomy (NCBI): domain Eukaryota; kingdom Metazoa; phylum Arthropoda; class Insecta; order Trichoptera; family Phryganeidae; genus Agrypnia; species Agrypnia vestita. The sequence continues at coordinate 36,669 of JADDOH010013784.1, forward strand.
ACAATAATCAAATACTCGGTTGCCCGGCCGACCGGTGGGGACTGGAGTGGCCTCTATAAGAGCGACTCCTCGCCGATTTCGTGCCACTTGGTTCGAAACCGCTAAAGTGATGGAAAGCAGTGATATAGTGGAACACATTCCGTGGTGTGAAATGGACGCGTGCTTTTCCACATTCGACAAGGACGGGTGAGTGGCGCGCTCTCTTGTTTTCTTCCCGCCTGTCAGTCTGACGTTAGATTTGGAGGTTATATCGGGATAACGAACATTGAATGCCGCAACCTTCAATTTATTTTGTTTCTATTGTATCGTTACGAATATTCTTCACATGGTAGTATATTCATTCACCTTATTATCAGTGCCCCGCGTACTTTAATTTCGCCGGAGTCATTTTTCGATTAAGGCGGTAAAAACGTCTCGGAAGTATGCACTTACGAATGAGTAGGCACCAACTGATAACAGAATATTCCTGATAACGTGCACCTACGATATTTATTGCATACTATGAATACACATGCATATTATATTTATGACACATGACGCATTATTCGAGATAATTTATTTATCATTTTTATTTATAGCTTTTCGATCAAGATATATTGTACATGTCTCATAGAGACGAAGTAATTTTTTATGTGGGAATGTATGTATGGAAGTCTTTTTGAGTGTTCATACGGCTTACGACCTATCGTGCGGCTGGTTTAAGTGATCACTTTACACAATGTAACATTCACCAATTTCATCCATGATAGACTACCACATCTATCAAATTTTTGGAAGTTGTACCTATGTTTAACTTGCACACCTTGTTTCGTATGTGAGTTGTATTTTTACTTCCGCCACTGAATATATAAAACTGGTCTTAAAAGAAATTAAAAATTGAAATAATTTTCAGGCGTATTCTAGTGTAATGTTAATAATTTGGAAGAATGTCATGTACACATATAAAGAATATTGCTTTAAAAACTCCAATAAAAAAATAAAGTTAATCTCATTATCAATGGCACATCTGTA